>APFE030570361.1:3807-52440 GCA_000404065.3 Pinus taeda
TATAGTGAATTAGACTCTTTTTTAATTGCCAAAAGATTTTACATACAGTACTAAAAAATTAGTGGTTTCATCTTGACCGGGTTTGTTGACCATCGATAACTAACCATTCCAAAACATTCAAAATAAACTAAGGGTTTCCACCCAAATTCGATGAGGCCAAAGGAACCAAAAGACCTGCAAAATACATAGCACCCCAATCATCATGGCTAGTCACCGGAAGCGAAGGATGCTAGATTTCCAAGCCCTATCTCTAGAGGGGAGGAGGGCGATACGGGAAATCTAGATTATGCTCCAGATGAGTCAGTCATGCTTCCAATTTGTCCAATCATTTGGAGCATAATGTAGACTGCTTGTATCACCCTCCTCCCCTCTAGAGATAGGGCTTGGAAATCTAGCATCCTTCGCTTCCGATGACTAGCCATGATGATTGGGGTGCTATGTATTTTGCAGGTCTTTTGGTTCCTTTGGCCTCATCGAATTTGGGTGGAAACCCTTAGTTTATTTTGAATGTTGTGGAATGGTTAGTTATCGATGGTCAACCAACCCGATCAAGATGAGACCACTAATTTTTTAGTACTGTATGTAAAATCTTTTGGAAATTAATTGTATTGATTGTGAATTAGACTTTTAATTAATTGCCAAAAGATTTTACATACAGTACTAAAAAATTAGTGGTCTCATCTTGACCGGTTTTGTTGACCATCGATAACTAACCATTCCAAAACGTTCAAAATAATTTAAGGGTTTCCACCCGAATTCGATGAGGCCAAAGGAACCAAAAGACCTGCAAAATACATAGCACCCCAATCATCATGGCTAGTCATCGGAAGTGAAGGATGCTAGATTTCCAAGCCCTATCTCTGGAGGGGAGGAGGGCGATACAAGTAGTCTACATTATGCTCCAGATGAGTCAGTCATGCTTCCAATTTGTCCAACTTTTCCGATAGCAGATTTTGGCCATATCACACCTCAAACACATGCTCACAAAGATGGGATTAGAATTATTGTAACGGTTGGAGCGTTGCCATCATAGTCTCATGTTCCTCTCGATGAGTCTTATCCTGAGCCTCCAACATTGCCTAAACATATTGCACTAATGTCCTGGAATTGGCTGCACAACGAGGAGGACCCCCATGCCCATGCCCATGCCTAGCATGGATCCTATTGCCACCCCTGCCACTACGTTAGGTCATTCCACTGCCATGAACATGTCCTCCGTGAGTATGCCTACCTCCTCCATGACCATGACCAGCCTTTACGACCCCATGCCAAATGCTCCACTCATATCAAGGCTGAGCAGGGGAGGCTTTGACCAAATGAGAAGACCACGAAGCCAACTTGATATTAGCTTCGACCTCACCAACACCACAAAAGAACCACCTGACACGAACACAGTCAATTATTTTCTAGCCACCCTAAAACCACTTTGAAGCTCCCAAGGAGTGCACCGACCATTGGACTAAGTAGCCTTTATCCACATCGTAAGGAATAACAAGGAGGTTCCCCCTCTAGAACCACCACTCTCTCCTTTCTGGCCACTGTGCAACCATGTACTAGACACAACCTCAACAAATTCCACCATAATCGATAATTCCCCCACTACCGAATTCCCAAGCTAGCTTGGAGTGACGACATGCCTAAGGGGGCCTTTCCTTTACTGTGACCAAGAATAATATCCCCGCAACATTCCATAGTTCGTCCGGCACCCCAAAAAGTAACACAATTTCCTCCTAAATTGAAATTTTAATCGAAGGAGAAGCAATTCTCCAGAACACCGAATATGAAAAATCCCAGGAAGAAAAGGATAATATTGAAACTAAAAACTAAAATATCCCTAAAGAACCCCATGAAAATTCCACCATGACAACGCAGGACCTTGAGAAAATTGGTTCAACACACACACCTCCTAGACCTTATTCAAAGACTAATTTACAAAGAATCTAAATGGCTAAATGCATAATGAACAGAAAAATCCAAGATGAGAAGAATTACCAAAAGAACCCTGACACCTTGGAATCTAGGTTCTCCCAAACTATCAGAGTCTCCCGGATTCTTTTCTATGTCGTAGTCGGAAAGCACCAAATTTGTTTCGAGACCCCCACTAGTATACAAAAAGAGCCACAATTCTTGTTCTCCAAAATGAATTAACCACTAAATGGTTTGACCAGGCATCTTCCCAAGTCTTTAAACCCATCTTGTTGTATTGCCAATATCACAAAGGTGTTGAAAAATGGAGTAAGAAATTCGCAATTTGATTTTTCCTTGATTAAATTGAGAAAATTTGAATTTCCACATCAACAGACAACTTTGATGATGGTAAATTGTGTGACATGGATTGTGTCACCCAATTTACTCAATAAATTTGAGTTGGAGGAGTTAAAGTCTAGTTTTGCATGAGTGATTGCTAAACTAGTTAAACTAGTTCCAATTTTGGGAGGAACTAGTGGAAGGTCAGTTAAGAAATGGGACTTCAGTCAAACTCAGTGATCATCTAGTTAACTAATAAATCAACCAAAATAGCTAGTGCATGCAGAGAATTTAGGTTACCCAGTTGAGGTGGAGATTCCAAGGCAGTGTAACATTAGTTGTAGACTAATCCGTAGTGTACAGATGTGGCATGCATTCAGATGATCAACCTAAAGGAATTGTGCAATTTAATTGAGCAAATTTCCTAAATAATAGGGGTTGATTCCTCAAGGAATAACATAAGGTAATAGGAGATCAAGCCGAGGCAAAATTTGACAAAGTCTGTGTCAGAGGCTTTTAGTGAGTAGAGAGATAGGTTGTGCATTTGCAAGGTGAGGCCAGCTGAGAAAAGCAATTTTAATACCTCTCTATTTCATTTGATTAATGCAAGAGGCATTAGGGTTTTTAGTAGATTTCTTTCCCCATATAAAAATACTTGTTGCATGTATGTTATTTATTCTTGCATGTCTAGAATTTTTTCTCTAAATTGTGAATTAATGTCTGCAATGCAGTAGTGTAAATCTATGTCTTGTGATTTAGATTAAAACTTCATGATCAGTTGCAAATCTACAACCTAATTTCTAAATGGTATCATAGATGGATTCACATTAGAGCAGGAAATTTGAAGTTGTATCTCAAAGGTTAGAATTTGAACATCAGTGTAGCAGGATTTCTTGAGAGTTGATAATATGGTCTTCAATGGACTAAGGCTAGAGTATGCCCTAGAAGGAACCTCTAATTTTGTTGCATGGAAGGACTGCATGGAGGTAGTATTGGATGACAATTGGTTGCTAGAATACATCTAGACAGATGTTGCAAAACCACAAGAATCTGATGCCCATAACCCAGACCAGTAGAAGAAATATGTGGCCAAGGTGAGGAGAATAATTTTGGAGGGAGTATGAGATCATATTTTCTCGAATATCCATGGAAAAGAAACTCTTTTCACAATGTGGAAACCACTGATATAATTATTTGATAATAGTAGTGACCACAGGAAACAAGCGGTTAAGGATAAACTTAGAAGTATCAATATTCAAAAGAATGACACTATACCACAGTATCTGAGCAAGTTTACATAGCGTTGTGATGAACTTGGCAGGGTCAGTCTTAATGTCCATGAAGAAGACTTGGTAACCTTAACCGTTTAGGGCCTTCCCAAGAGCTGGCATAGCTATCAAGATTCAATGAATGAGAGTGATAAACTACCGATTTGGGAGTGCTTATGGTCTGATTTGGTATAGGAGGAAATAAGGTGGAATACCAGCAATGCCACTTCATCCAAGGGTGAGGATGAAGAAAATTTTTCATTGGATGGAAAGGAAAAGAAGGGAAAAGGGAAGGAATCCAAAACCAAACCAGATTCCAGTCAAGGGGGCAAGAAGAAGGATCTACCAAAAATTAAATGCTTCCATTGCCATGAATTCAGGCATTATGCCACGAAGTTTCCACCTAATAAGGAAAGCACAAAGATATCAGGAGTAGTAACAGGTGAATATTTGGCTTGAAAGTTTGAGCTTAACTTTACCCTCATTGCATGCATGTCCAACACAATGATGGGGAGCATGTGGTACTTAGACTCAGGCGCATCATTCCACATTACAAGAAATAGATATTTTTTTTAGTGACCTGGAGGAGAAAGATTTGCAGATGCACATTGAGATATGGGACAAAGGAAGGTATAGCACGACCAAGATTGGTACAATCACCTTTCAGAGGGAGTCAAGCTCCCTCCTCAGGCTTAAGGATGTCATGTTTTTTTTGGGCCTAAAGGAAAACCTTGTGTCCATTGCAATTTTTGAAGACCATGTTTATGACGTGATATTCAGCAAAGGAAAGGAATTCCTGAGACACATAGCCATGTGATAGGTGAAGTAGATCAGGGTTCGTGTGAAGAACCTGTACAAGATAGATGTGGATGATTGTGATGCATTAAGTACAAAGGCGAAAAAGATGTAGAGTCACAATGTTGGCGAACTTTGGCATAGAAGACTTGGCCATTTGCATCATGGCGCTTTGAAGATCATGCAACAGATAACCACAAGCCTCCCCAAAGGAGCACTTGAGCAAAAGGATGTACTTTGGGGAAGTACACAAAGTCCACTTTCCATGATTGGGACAAAAAAGCATATGTAGTTCTTGAAAGGATCCACTTTGATGTTTGTGGACCTTTATCAACAACCTCCACTGTCAAGCCTAGATATTTTGTCATTTTTATTGATGACTTCTCACAAAAGTGTTGGATCTTCTTCATGCGGAAAAAGGATGATACATTCTCCAATTTCATATAATTCAAGGCACTAGTTGAGAAAGAAATGAGCAAGAATGTGAAGGCTCTTAGAAGCAACAATGAAGGTGAATACATGTTGGATGAATTTAAAAATTTCTATGAAAAAGAAGTCATTCAATGAGATTTGGCAGCACCCCACAACCCACAATAGAATGGGGTGGTTGAGAGGAATAACAATAGCATTGTGGGAGTAGGGAGCGCAATGTTGCATGATTAAGGCCTACCTATGCATTTTTGGTTTGAGGCATGCCACATGATAGTCTATTTGCAGAATCAGAGTCCTCATCAGATTCTTAGCATGATTACACTGGAAAAGGCTTTCTCAGGGGGGTTGGGTGGCGTGCGGGGGAGTAAAATGTATTGCACTTTAGGATTTTTGGAGCCTCTATTTACTATAATGTATCCAAAGAATCAAGGAAGAAGCTAGAGATGACAACAGAATTGGGCATATTTGTGGGTTACACAGAAACTCCCCACAAATACCATGTGTACTTTCCATCCCCTAGAATGACAGTTGTGTGAAGGGATGTAAAATTTGATGAAGAAAAATCCATGCAGTGCTCATGTGATAGGGAGCTTCATATCCCACCAGAAGAGGGGCTTTTAACTCCAAAGGAGGAACCTCAAGAAGTTGTGGAGTAGCCACAAGTTGAGGAGAAGAGAGTGGAAACAACAACTCAAGTAGAATGATATAGAGAAGCTAGAAAAAGGACCAGGGAAGCTAAGAGACTTGTGCAGGGTGTGAGGGAGAATGTGGGTGCTCCTTCAAATCAGTGTGGGCAGAGAAGGTCATCAGATCAGTACATTGGCTACATGGCTCTATTGATTGGGCTTGTAGAGACAGAGTCATCCTATTTTAAGGAAGAAATAGAGAATCCTATATGGGTTGAGGTAATGGTGGAGGAATACAAATCCATTGTAAAGAACAATGTTTGGGAAGTGGTCCCAAGACCAGTAGATAAATAATTTATAGGTCCAAGATGGATCTTCAAGGTAAAGCATGAGCAGATGGAAGCAAAGAAAAGTACAAGGCTAGATTTATGGCCAAGGGGTACTCTAAAGTTGAGGGGATTTACTATGAGGAGAAATTTTTTCCTATAGTAAGCGACTCTTTCATTAGATCAATTCTTTCTCTAGCTGCATAGATGAGGTGGAGGATCCACAAGATGGATCGGAAAACAACATTCCTCAATGGAGTTATTAAGGAGGAGGAGTATATCGAGCAACCAAAATGCTTCGAGACTTTTGATTGGGAGTCTCATGTGAGCATACTCAAGTGAACATTGTAAAGTCTCAAGCAAGCACCTCATGCTTGGTACACCATGATAGATAATTATCTCACTAGTTTGGCCTTCACGAAAATGAAGTGGATGCAAACATCCATCATATTTTGATAGAAGGTAAATTGTTGATTATTTTCTTATATGTTGATGACTTGATTTTAACTGGTGATGAGCAGTTGATCAGATCTTGTAAGGAGGACCTTGTAAGAGAGTTTGAAATGAAGGACATGGGTCTCATGCACTACTTCCTCAGATTAGAAGTATGGAAAGGTGTTGGGGAGCCATTTTTCTCTCATGGAAAGCATGCCAACAAGATACTTTAGAGGTTCTGCATGGACAATTGCAAATCCATGGAGACACCTCTAGCGAACAACTAGAGGAAAGAGGATGCCACTTCAGGTGAGGAAGTGGATGCTACTATTTACCAGCAGTTGGTGGGTTCACTAATGTACCTTGTGAAAACATGACCAAATATGTGCTATGCAGTCAACTAGCTAAGACAAGCTATGGTTAGGCCAACCAAGTTATTTTGGAGGGAAGCTAAGCATGTTCTATGGTACCCCAGAAGCACTACCTAGTTTGGAATATGGTACAAATAGACAAAGGGATTGAATCTATGTGGATTTATAGATGCAGATTGGGCAAGGAGTCCATCAAACCAAAAGAGTACAATAGGTGAAATTTTTAGTGTTGGGTCCGCAACCGTTTTCTGGTATAGTAAGAAGCAAATATCTATAGCACTCATCTTGGTAGAAGAAGAATACATGGCTACCAATCAAGCAACATGTGAGGTGATATAGATGTGAAAGATACTTGATGGATTTTTTGGTCACATGATGGGTTCAACTGTGATCTAATTTAATAATTGGAGTTGCATTAATCTCTCTGAAAATCCTATTTTTCATGATCGATCCAAGAATATAGATATCCGGTATCACCATTTATGGGATTGTGTGTAGAGGTGGTGTTGGTGGTGTTGGACTCGCCAGCATTTAGGGGATCACCTTGGTATGAAGTCCCAACTAGACCTCACACTGTTTGGTGTGGGAGTCCCATTTGGTATGATGGCCTAGTTGCCATTGTCTTAAGGATTTGCCTCAAATATTGCTTGTTAGCACAAGAGAGTGCTTTTCTTTGTCTTCGAGAAGTGAGGTTCGTGTTCCTGGTAAGTGTAACTGCACTTGTGTCAATAGTTCTTTGATTGTGAGGGGAAGAAGGTGAATGTGAGTTCCAGATTGAAAGGGATCAATCCCAACTTGGCTAGGAACACACAACACAAAGGACATACACAGCTTCCAGCGGAGCAGTCCACTCGGATGTGGAAGTCACTACATAAAATGTAAGATAACACGTAGAACACCCATGGATCAGTCCGATTGAGTGCAATAGTTGTTACAACAAGGTTGATGTGAAAGATAAGTCTAATGTTTGGCAGAGCAGTTGACACGAATGCGACAAAATTAGTAGACAACACATTTCCGTTAATAGATTATGAATTATAGGAAATGAATCAATTCGGATGTAGAACACAGGTTAAATCAACATGCATTACAAGTGTTAAAGATCAGTCTTACAACAAATACAATACATGTGTGAAAATGTGTTGGCCTTTCGACAAGCTTCTGAATTAAGCGAAAGTTCCAAGACACATCGTTACACCGTACATCACTAGCCCCATCAGTAGGGTATTGGAGCCACTGCTTACTCCTCAAAGAAAATCTTACAGACTCTCTTGGCTATGTGGGAGGAGCTAAGGTGAAAAGTACCTTCATGTACAAATGAGGGGGGTATTTATAGCCAAGGGTGAAACCGACCCTTGTGGCTGTTCGACTACCCTCATGAACATTCAACTTACATGACTCTATTTTCAACAAGTGGGTCTCTTGGGCTTCCACATTACATCACATTGATTGACAACAAGCCCATAGTGGAGATGTGGGCAACATGACTCATGACTTGACTTGACATGACGTGACAAGACAATGCTAGTACATTCGTGCTACTGCTGGAGTGCATGTTAAGCTATAGTGCTATTGAGTGATGGATGTCTTCATGGTGTATCATAGCTTCACCTTTGCATGGTGAAGTGTGAAGAGTCTTCGATGGTCCTTGGTTTAATTGATGAAGCTTTAGCTTGTTGTTCATTGCTTTCATGCTGGAAGGCTTGATAGGCTCACTTGTTTGTGAAGGTGCATGTTTGTTGCATTCATCCACTTCACATGCTTTTTTTTTTGTCCATTGGTAAACGTTTCCATTTGCATGTGCTCCCTTCATTCATCCCATTGGTCGTCTAGACAGGTTTATTGGTGTACCTGTACCTGTAATCCTCATGATGAGACAACATCAAATCCAAAACCTCCTAGTCTACCATGACACATGATCATTCAGATGCAGGTGACCGAGAGAGGCAGCAGGGATGTGATGCGGGATGATGGCTCCAGGAAACTGCTGATGCAAATTGTGCAAGAGCCACTGATAGATGGAAATAGAAAATCTAAGTCAATAGTGACTCTCCGCAAGGTCTGGCTCGACTGGGAGGCAAAATTGATCAAATTTTGGGAGGGACAGTCTGGGATGCAAGAGGGCAAGGCAAGCATGCTCTTCACATTTTCCAGAATGAACGGTTAGCAATGGATGGACAACCAAATTTGCACAATTTTCTAGAGGAACAGGCCTGTCAATAGGCAGTGATTGTGCAGTTATTTTGGGGAACTTCTCGGTAGACTGGGAGCCAAAACTACGCAATTCCCAGAGGGAACTACCAGTTGGCTGCTTGGGTCACTGGCTGCCATAACTACACAATTCCCAAAGGGAACTGCTAGTTGGCTACTAGGGTCACTAGCAACTAGAATTGCATAATTCCCATAGGGAACTGCTAGTTGGATACTAAGTCACTAGCAGTAGAAACCACACAATTCCTGGAGGGAACAGGAAGTCTAATACTAGGAGTTGCTAGCTAGGAAAACTACACTGAGGCTAGGAGGCTAACCTGCTAATCATATCTACGCAATTTCTGAGATGAGATGACTAAGGGGTAGCGAAAGGCCTGCTCATGAGAACTGCACATTTTCTAAGATGAACCATCAATCAACTGTCCGGATGACTGACTGGGAAAACTACACAATTTTTTGAAGGAGAAAGAGATGGAAACTTAGTGTTTTCCCAGTTTATCTACACAATTTCCTTAGTCAGTTGAATAGGCGAGGTCAATGACCTTTGCACAAATTTTGAGGGGAGTCAGTCCCGGGGTGACTTCCAGGTGCGATTATCTGAGTGGCTAGAATGAGAGTTTATTGAGTTTCTTGCAGGCAACGCAGCTTGAAAGGACTAGCTTGGTGCTTCTACATTGTTATGGTTGACATTCAATCAAGTCAGAAGTAGGGTGATCGTCCGACTGTCAGTGAGGAGTTTGGTCATCAGAACTTCAACAAAAATGACTAAGTGTGTGAATAGTCGAATGATGCATAGGTGATCATACGAACACACAGTCGCATGAATTGACAATGAGATGACAAAACCATCCAGATACACATGTTCAACATGAATGACCGACGTGCAAGTGACAAGTGTGACACTCATGATTAATAATTCATGATTGAGACAACACTTGCGCAACAGCGAATGTGACTCGGTGTGTGTGCGCGACAGATGCTTTCATGGAAAACACAACAGACACATATGAAGCAAAAAATTTGAGCATAACTAGAACACAGTCGCAAGCATGACTTGGACATTAGCATGCAGAGACTTGGGATGCAATGAACAAGCAAGGTGAATGTAAAGACTCACATGAGCTCATGAAGTGAACTCGAGTGTGTGCAATCATCAAGTGAAACTCTTCAGGGGAGGCTCTGAAATTGGTGCATGCCAAAATTTTGGAGGGTGGTTGTAGCCGCTACAACACTTGGCGACATACTGGTAGAACTCCAACTTCTTTGTTTTGGTTCATTACTAGCACAAGGCCTTGGTCTTTCAGAGAGTATTGAATCACTATGCAGGTTACTTCAGTTTCCCCACTTACCCCATGGACATACATGTTTCACCCTTTGCCAACTCAGTCAAACACAATCAAAAGTTCAACTTAGATCTCAGTGTTTCAAATCTAGGAAGTGTAGTTTAGTTCGCGAGTTGAAGATTTTCAAAATATAAGTTTTCATCTTTGGTGTTGCTCCACTACCAGCAGGCCTAGATAGTACCCCAGCGGAGTCACATAGGAACACACAGATTTATCCATTGCCAGCGAGCCTGGTCAATACCCTGGTGGAGTTGCATGCTTTACCTCTTTGCGCAGGAAGCCTTTCTCTTCTTTCTCCTTTGCATTTTTTAAGAAACTTATGCATAGGCACTTATTTATTTTTGGGGTAGAAGATGGATCCTGACTTATTAAGAGTAGAAGAGGTTATTCCTTCAGAGAAGCATGTAATACCTCTGACATAGGTTTTCTTGTTTAGATTTTTCCCCTTCTTAGTTTCTACTAGTTGCATTAGCTTAAACACATAGAGCAGAAAGCTGAGTACACGCATGGGGATTCCCAAAGTGGACACATGTTTCAAGGTTGGACTAAAGCTTCCCTTACAGATGGTTCGTATTTTCTGTCAGTACTTCATCGGTCGAAGGTTGTAATCAAGAACAAAGAAATGGGCAAAAGATGGGCCAAGTCCTGCAGTGTCACAGGTCTCTTCAAATTTCAGCCACATACTCTATTCAAAAGCCATAACGTAGTAGTTGGCAACACTTATTTCCAGAAACAAAAATGGTAATATATCAAACAAACAAAATGAATGTGAACAAAAATAGTAAGTAGAATTAAACAAAGTGAAAGCAAAGATAATAAGAAAAACAAACCAAATGAAACAACAAGCAACAAGCATACTATGTACATGGCATGGGTGCGGCCCAACCTACTAAAACTAATGTTTGAGAACTTGGTCGTTGATAGGTAGATGATCAATCCTCTCATCAAGTGATTTCAAATGATATGTGTGTGATCCAGGTTTCTCGTGGACTAGCGTCAGTCCAACAGGCTCTGCTACTGGAACCTTGTGGCATTCCAGAAGACCTTCAAGTGAAGGCAACACCACTATTTTAGGTACTGTGTGCAACATGGGCTCGGATGATGGCACGGGGTATTTTTTTTTTTTTTTTGTGGGAAGGGTTTAATTTTCTGAAATCAATTCATAAGTAGATCTTCCCATATTTCTTACGTGCAAGATTTAAATTAGAAAACCAAGTATGATGACGAACTTTGCAAGTAATCCAAACACTTAAAATTTTAGTCAATATTTTCAGCAAAAGGAGGACAAACAACATGTATGTGTTACCTGTTCTCTGTAGCAATGGCTTGTCTCCTCCTTTAGCTGGAATCTCACGTTGGATTTCTCACATGCAATGGGTACTTAGGTCATCAGCTACTTGTGCAGACCCATCTCGGTATTGTTCGATCAAGTGGTCAACAATTGGTTGCTGCTGTGGTGTGTAACTTGTACCGAGATTTCCCATCTTCGGATCATGGTGAGTTCTGAAGCTGCTTTGTTCGTTCATGGTGTTGGTCCTTCGTGTGTTCAATACAAGTGCTTCAACATCATAGCTTGTGAATTTTGACTTCAAAAAAAATGAAATCCCACATGGTTCATTGTTTTGGATGACTGAAATACACTCGGTCCTTGAGCAATCTTGTGTTCCTACTTTGATAAGACTCATGGCCCACATCTTTTTTGTACATCGACCATTTCGCGTGTTATTACTGCTGCTACTACCGCTGTTGTTACTACTGCTACTATTAGAAAAACAAACTATACAAGTTTCATTATCATCAGTTGGGTGAGGAAGGAGTACCAACTTCTTGTCTGATGAGGTTGGGGTTGGCCGTGCAAGATAACACTCCAATTCCTTTTCCAAGAAGAAATTTCCCAACATGAGTTCTGTAAAGGCCAATGGTTCATTCTAGACATTAAGGGGAGTGACATTTTGTTTCATATACCTCTCTATTAACACTTGGATTCGGTTGCATCTGCCCTTGTATGGAAGCCACATGTGAGACCAATCTATAGCAAAATATCCATCTAGCTTGCTGGACTAGTGTTTGCTGAGTAGTAGGCCATATGCTTATGGTATGTCCACAACAACTATGTTGATGCATTGGTGGACTCGACTGTCATGGGATAGTCAAATAATCACATCTTGTAGTTCACCAGTGGTTGGTACTGATGTTCTATCGAGTTGGATGATTCTGGCGAATGTTTCGCTCCATCATGAATTAATCTTCTTAGCAATGGAGAGCAGCATGAAATTGACTGTTGCACTAGAATCAACCAAGAAATTGTGGACATTGTAGTTGAAAACTTCGAATGAAAGTAGGAATGGGGGACAACTTGAGTTTTCTTCTTCCATCCGGAGTGTATTGAGCACAGTGGATAGTGATCCGGGAGGTGTGCTTGCTCCCTTGTTGGTGGAGGCTGCCCTTTCTATTGATATTTGTCCTAGTTCGCACAATAGGATATCTCATTGGCTCTAGACTTTGGATAGCTCCAACAAAATGATGTTCACTCGAGTTTTCTTCATGTCATCCACTATTTTGTAATCTAGAGGAGGTAGACTCATGGAAGTGTCCAGAGTGGAATGGATGTTCGTGCTATCCAGCAGAGTGTTCTGCAACTTGTTGCCTATGGATGTACTCTTATCTATCGTTGTCTTCCTGGACTTGATTTGCATTTGTTGGTTTGAGGTAGCTGGTGGGTCAACCTTCTTTATCAGTAGTCTCACCTTATCTTGCATCTCCTCAAGTGTAGGGGGAGCCCCTTTACTCCCAACATGGTAATGATCATTTTTCTTTTGGGGTTGCTTCTCGGTGTTGTCTTCGAGACTACTTGTGAGCACTGGTATGCATTCACCACATGCCCAGAACTTGGTGCTTCATCAGGTGCAACCTCTTCATTATCATCAATGTGTTCCAGCTGCTCCCTTATGTCATCATCTACCTCGAGTGTATGAGTACATACAAAGGTAACAACTCTCTTCCAATCTAAACAAGAGTTCTTGGGGTGAAATTCTTCATGGAAGGAATAAAGCTTAGGATCAGTGCATTGATCGAGTTGGAACATAGGCTTTTGCATAAATTTGGAACTGAACTGGTTGTTGCTTGATGAGACAGTTGATGAACTGCTTGCCTGTCTCTGTCCAGGTAAATGACTGCTCGTGAATGTTTCCATCTTCTATTGCTTGAGTTTGGACACTTCGATGGTCAAGTTCTTGATAAGGCAAGTGAGGTCTCCATATTAGTTGCTTCCTTGTCTCTGCCCTTGCTCGCCATTGCTTGGGGCTTTCTTCTCGCATCCTTAAAGTCTTTCATTGATTCATCATCCTTGATGACTCCAATGGCATGTAAGTCTTTCTCAACAACAATAGCCTCTTCACATCTTTCTAGAAGTGTTGGCTTCGCAACTCACTTGAAGAACTGTGCAATGGTGGTTTGCAGTGTAGGCCTGTAATAGTCGACAGTGATGGAGTCATGAGGTTTGGTGTCTGCTGCAAACTTGTTCAAAATATGCATAAACCTCTAATTGAAATATTTCACTTTCTCTTTTCCCTCCATCCTGAGGCTTCCCAATCCTTTGAGTATCATGGCTGGGGTCTTATCATTAGCAAACTTTTCAAGGAACATATGTTTGAAAGAACCCCAGTTCTGTATGGAGTTGGGTGGAAGGATGTGATACCAAGCAGTTGCATGACCGTCCAAGGTACATGGAAAACATCTACATGCCATCGTCATAACGTACCTCAAGGTTCTACAACTGTAGGTAGAAGTTGTCCAAGTGGTCTTATGCCTTCACCGTGTTGTCAGGGTTGAACTTGATGTTCATTCTCTCTACTCGCTTCAACATCTTGTGCAAAACAACTGGGAGATCCAATGGTCCTTCAGTCATCCATTCAAGATTTTGGTCAGCCATCTCTTCATCCTCTTCGTCCTCTTCATCTTCTTCCTCTCCTTCATAATCTGATGGTTCCATATCTAAGTCTGTCGATTCATCTCTGCCTCCACCTCCTCCGCTATCTTCCCCTCTGCCTCCTATACTAGAGTTTGATACCAAGACCATAAGAGTGCCTTGTTCTTCTTCAAAGAAGATTGGAGGTTCCTCTCCGTATTCAATAAATTCTTCCAAACCTTCAAGAATAGCAAGCAATGCTTCCTCCACCGATGATAAAACAACCCCTTTGGGAGTGGCTTTTGGCTTCTTAGATGCATGTGGAAGACACTGTATGTCTAGGATCAGTCCAACTGCTTTCATGAACTGGCGAGTGATGGGATGGACAGAGCGAAGGTGTTGATATTAAATTTCATGTTCAATTCTGGGAGGTGAGGAGTAACCAACTACTGAGTCGTGAGAGAGGGAGTGCGAGTTAGTACCTTGACCAGATGGTTGATAAGTGAATGTGAGGGGAATTTCAACCATGTACAACTAGCTGCCCCCCTTCTTGTGCTAGAAATGTTGATAGTGCCAAACCTGCCAACATTCAAGGGATCACCCTGGTATGAACCCCCAACTAAACCTCACATCGTTTGGTGTGGGAGTCCCATCTGGTATGATGGCCCAGTTGCCATTGTCTTAAGGATTTTCCTCAACTCTTTCTTGTCATCACAAGAGAGTGGTTCTCTTTGTCTTCGAGAAGTGAGGTTCATGTGCTTGGTGAGTGTAAGTGTACTTTTGTCAATGGTTCTTTCATTGTGATGGGAAGAAGATGAAGGTGAGTTCCAGGTTGAAAGGGATCAGTCCCAACTCGGCTAGGAACACACAATAGAAACGTACACAGATTCCAGTGTAGCAGTCCACTCAGATGCGAAAGTCACAACATACAAGGTAAGATAACATGTATAACACTCGAGTATTAGTTCGAATGAGTGCAACGGTTTTTAAAACAAGGTTCATGTGAAAGATCTGTCTAATGTCCAGCAGAGCATATACAACACATTTCCATTAATAGATTATGCATTACAACAAATGAATCAGTTCAAATGTGGAACACAGGTTAAGGCAACATGCATCACAAGTGTTAAAGATCAGTCTTACAACAAATACAATACATGTGTGAAAACATGTTGGCCTGTTGACGGGCTTCTGAATTAAGTGAAAGTTCCAAGACACATCGTTACACCATACATCACTAACCCCATCAGTGGAGAGTTGGAGCCACTACTTACTCCTCAAAGAAAAGATTACAAACTCTCTTGGTTATGTGGGAGGAGTTGAGGTGAAAATTCCCTTCATGTACAAATGAGGGGGGTTTTTATAACCAAGGGTGAAACTAACCCTTGTGGCTGTTCAACTACCCTCATCACTATTCGACTTCCATGACTCTATGTTCAACAAACGGGTCTCTTGGAATTCCGCGTTACATCACATTGATTGGCAACAAGCCCATAGTGGAGATGCGGGCAAAATGACTCATGATCTCTCTTCGTTTATGCTGTTCATCATCTAGACATGTTTGTTAAGGTACTTGTACCTATAGTCACTCATGATGAGAGGACATCAAATCCAAAACCTCCTAGTCTACCATGACACATGATCATTAGGATGCAGGCGAGTGGGAGAGGTAACAGGGCTGTGATGCGGGATGATGGCTCTGGGAAAATTCTGATGAAAACTATGCAAGAGTCACTGAGAGATGGAGAGAGATAATCTAAGTTGATAGTGACTGTCTACAAGGTCTGGCTTGGCTAGGAAGAAAAATTGTGCGAATTTCGGGAGGGATAGTCTGGGCTGCAGGAGGGCAAGGTATGCATGCTATACATATTTTATGGAATGAACAGTCAGCAGGGGCTGGACAGCTAGATTTGCATAATTTTCCAGAGGAATGGGCTGAAATGCATGAAGGGTCAATAGGCAAGGATTGCACAGTTTTTCTGGGGAACTACCCCGGCAGCTAGAACTGCACAATTCCCACAGGAAACTGCCAGTTGGTTGGTTGGGTCACTGGCAGCCAAAACTGCGCAATTACTAGAGGGAACTTCCAGTTGGCTGTTGGGGTCACTGGCAACTACAACTACGTAATTTCCAAAGGGAACTGCTAGTTGGTTGTTCAGTCACTGGTAGCAGAAACTGCACAATTTCTGGAGGGAATAGGCAATCTGCTGCTAGGAGCGCTGGCTAGGAAACCTGCACTATGGCTGGGAGGTTGGCTTGCTGATCATCTTTGCACAATTTCTAAGCTAATTTGACTGATGGACAGTGGAAGGCCTACTCATGAGCATTGCGTAATTTATGAGATGAGCCATCTGTCGACTGTCTAGATGACTGACTCAGAAAACTGTGCAATTTTTTGAAGGAGACAGGGACAGGCACTTGGTGTTTGCCCGACCTATTTGTGCAATTTCCTCAGTCACTTGAATGGGTAAGGTCAATGGCCTCTACGAAAATTTTGAGGGGATTCAATCTCGGGGTGACTGTAGGGTCCGACTGTCTTGGTGGCCAGCATGAGAGTTGATTGAGTTGCTTGCGAGTAGTGCAGCTTGAAAGGACTAGCTTGGTGCTTTTGCATTGTTTTGGTTGAAAATCGATCGAGTAGGATGTAGGGTGAAGGTATGGTTGTCAATGGGGAGTTTGGTTGTCATAAATTTAGCAAAAATGACTAAGTGTGTGAACATTTGAAAGATGCATAGGTGATCATATGAACACATACTCGCATGACTTGATGACGAGATGATCAAACCATCTAGATACATATGTTCAATATGATTGACCAACGGTGCAAGCAACAAGCATGACACTTGTGATTGATCATTCATGATTGAGACAACGCTTGCGCAATAGTGAATGTGACTTTGTGTGTGAGTGCAAAAGATGATTTCATGGCGAACACAATAGACACATACGAAGCAAAGACTTTGAGCATAACCATAAGACGGTCGCAAGCATGACTTGGACATCAACATGTAGAGACTTGGATGCAATGTACAATCAATGCAAATGTAAATACTTACACGAGCTCATAGAGTGAACCTAAGTGTGTGCAATCATCAAGTGAAACTCTTCAGGGGAGGCTCTAAAATTGGTGCAGGCCAATATTTTGGAGGCTGGTTGTAGTTGCTACAATAGGTGGATAATGTTGTTGCAGTACATTCTGACAGAGGAACAACATGCTGACATTTTGACAAAGGCCTTTTTAAGGGGGAATTTTGAGTTCTGGAGGTGTAGTATAGGGGTGGTTGATAATCCCTTTCATGCTTAGAGGAAGTGTTGAAAAATGCAACAATAAATTCTCAATTTGATTTTTCCTTGATTAAATTGAGAAAATTCAAATTTCCACATCAACAGACAACTTGGATGATGTTAAATTTTCTGACATGGATTTTTCATCTAGTTTACTCAGTAAATTCAAGTTGGAGGATTTAGAGTTCACTTCTTCATGAGTGGCTGCTAATTACTAGCAATCAAGGTTAGTTATCTCAGGTTGTTTTCAGTTATACTAGTCCCAAACTTTGGAGGAACTAGTGGAAGGTCAGTTAAGCAGTGGGAGTTCTGTCAAATTAAGTGATCATCCAATTAGTTGATGAATCAACCCAAAATAGCTAGTGCATGCAAATAATTTGAGTTATCTAGTTGAGGCAGAGATTCCAAGGCACTGTAACATTAGTTGTAGACTAGTCTTGAGTGTACAAGTGTTGCATGCAGTCAGATGATCATCCTAAAGGAATTTCTTATTCCATTAAGGGAATTTCCTAAATAATAGGGGCTAATTCCTCAATGACTATCCCAAGGAAATAAGATCTCAAGCCAAGGAAAAAATTGACTAAGTTTAGGTCAGAGGCCTTCAGTGAGCAGAGAGATAGGTTGTGCACTTGCATGGTGAGCTCAGTTGAGCAAAGCAATTGTAATACATCTCTATTTCGTTTGATTAATGCAAGAGGCATTGGGGTTTTTAGTAGATTGTTTTCGCTAGATAAAAATACTTGTTGCATGCGTGTTATTTCTTCTTGAAGGTCTAGAACTTTTGTTCTAAATTATGAATTAATGTGCCTTGTGATCTAGATAAAAACTTTATGAGCAATTGCAAATATACAACCTAATTTCTACAAGAGGGGCTCGATTGTCACATGCTTGCAGAGTAAATGAAACAATACGGGGGGAAACTCACCTGCCTCCCACTACCTTGCATTGAGCCTCGAGTCATGTCTCCACATGAGAGCGATTGGCTATTCAACTTCCCTCCTCCTAGGCATGCACCCCCATCACAGTATATATATATATATATTATATATTATATATATATATTATAATATATATATATATATATATATATATTATATATATATATAATTATATATATAATATATATATATATATATATATATATATTATATATATATATATTATATATATATATATATATATATAATATAGATAATAACACAATTTTCTCTCTTTTTAGATTTTTAACTTTAAGATTACAATTTTATTTTTAAAACTAAATCGGTACTATATTTTATTTATAAAAAATATTTTAAAATGTAAATTAATTTTTTAAAATAATAAATAAAATAAAATTCTTATTTTTTTATAAACGAGATTCACTATGAGCAATCATATTCATCATGTTAATCTCAAACTCCTAATTTACTTATTTATTGGTTATGGTTTCATTATTTTTTGTTTTGGAGTTTTTTTGGTATATTTTTGGTCAAATTTGCTATAAATTTAAAATGCACTTTAAATAACAAATAATTGAAAAAAATCAAAATTTATTTTACAAAATTCGTAAAGACAAATTTTAAAACCTAAAATAATTAGAAAAAAATGTTTAAATTACCATTCAAAATCAGAAAATATGCATTTAATACCGAAAACATTGCAAGTAAGGAACAAATTTAAAACCTGAATTATAGTTTTTTTGTGGTTTCAAATTATTTTCTAGGTTGTTTTGAAGGGTTTATTTTTTTTTAATGGTTTTCTAGGTTGGTTTTGTGTTTTTCTAAGTTGTTTTGAAGGGTTTTTTTCTTATGGTTTTGTTACTTGGTTTTGTGATTTTCTAAGATTTTTTCAAGGGTTTTCTTTTGTGGTTTTTGTATGGTTGGTTTTGTTCTTTTAGAGAATTGGTTTCCATGGTTTTTGTACATGTTTTTTTTTTTTTTTTTTTTTTTTTTTTTTTTTTTTTTTTTTTTTTTTTTTAATAATATTTGTTATATTTTGAAAAAAATTAATAAGAAATAAAAATGATAGAGTACCTACCTTCGATTGAGCCTATGCGATGTTGGATGGGTGGTTGGCGAGATTGATTTGAATGCCCCATTGCTTGTTTGAGCTCCAATAACATCAATCGAGATCCTACAGTATATGCAAATGGCACATGTAGACCGCAGGAATGGTATATGTAAAAAAAAGGACTAGATCGAGCCCTAAAGCTTGATCAAGCGTTATAACTCAATCAAGTGTTATATATTGATCAAGGGTTAGTTTTTAACCCTTAATCGAGCTACCTTATTAGCGCCCAAGGAGCTCGATCAAGCACTTAAATGGATTGATCAAGCCATTGGTTTTTCCACCCAAATGTGCCCTCTTTCACCAAAAACTGTAACTTACCTCCATGCTTTCACCCACTAGTTAGATTCCAAAAATAAATATGGTAAGGACCATACTTTTGATGATTTATTTGATTTGTTAATTATGGCATAGGAAGGGTTTTGTAATAAAATTCAATTTGAGAATAAGAAATATGCTCATCTCCTTCAGGGAAAAATTTAACATAACTAAAATGAAAGAGTTTGAGAATACAATTAACAAAACGATGATGGAAATTACCTTGAAGGATTGCAACAACCAAACAAATGCAAAGAAGGATGATGAAACAAGATTAGTTAATATTGTGGAAAGATAGGGCATGTCGAGAATAATTTATGGGAAATAACCAAATATCTTAAAGATAAGATCAAGGAACTTGAAGGCAAGGTGTTGAAAAGTTCATAAGCCAACTTGCAACATCAAATTTTAGAATATGATGGAGACACCTATAATTTCTCTATTGGTATTTTTCAAGTATTTCATGCTTACACTTTTAAAAGTGATTTGATCATTGGAATTTTTTTTACTCATCATAATATTAAGGATGTTTCTCTCTTTTATCCATCAAATAGGGATAAATAAGAAGAAAATATTTTTGTAAATATTATTGTAACACCCCACCCCACATTTTCCTACTTTTACAAGTGCACCAAGGTAAACATGAGTTGAGAGTTACTATGCATGACTCGACCTCCACTATTGTGTGATGGAAATGAGGCCTAACCTACTAACGTATCCAACACTTCCTGCAACACTCCGAAACACATGAGCACACCATTAACAACCATATTCCATTGGTGACCTTTTCCCTAATTATAGGCCACTCCTTGACCTAGATCACAGTCTAGTCACACGCACAAAAGGAATACAATGCGGCTACATGATTCCAATGACACGGATGACCCATTTTCCTAGCAATTGTAGCCACATGGGTGACCCAGCTTCAGTGTGACTGGGGCAGAGGATTCCTAGTTTCAAATTTTGGCTCGAAAAACTTAAGTGAACAATCATCGAACTACCCAGATCCTTCTAGAAATCTATCATTAACCTATGTAACTCTTCATGCACTATTCTTGACTCTATTCCTACTCAAGCTTGGCAAATACATGATAATCATTTCTGGAAACACTTGGTAAACATAGAACCTACAAGTCACGAATGCATATTTGTACAATAACTTGTTAAATTCACCAGAGAATCATTTAGAAGGCTCACTACCCTATCTTACTAGCTACATCAAACACATATTATCTCATGCATTCAAATATATGACCAAGATTATTTCAAACCATGGAATATAACCATAACAAGATCACAACACATAATAATAAATATGCCATTTTTATAACCAACATTTAACCGAAATGAAACCATGAAAAAAATTCATAAAATAAACACAATAACCAACACATGTGCTCATAGATCTCAATAAGAAATAACACATAATAACATATGCATAAGCCAACCAAGTCAGAGACTTCCTCGTACCACCCAACAATAGATTGAGATGAACCAAATATTTCTTTCAAGAAATCACCCTCATGACATACTCTAAGCATTAATATGGGATAACATGGGATAAACCAAAACAAAACCAACCAGGGCTTCTAGAGATTAAACCACCTCAACCCTCAACCATAATTATTTCACCTAAAATGGCCTAGAAACCACCAAAACCAAACAAGATTGGATGCCTTAAAATTTCTTCACCATACCCAGAGGAATTTTCTTGTCTACACCCACTTGTCAAGAGTTCCAAGGGAAGCACCATATCCACCCTCGTCCCTTGGGAATTTCCCTGAGACTACCTCAACTAGGAACCAAAATCTTCTAGTCATTCAAATCTTAACCAAAACATGGAACCCACTACCTCATGGCTATCTAGGAAATGTCAAGGAAAGGTTGTCACCACTACAAAATATTCATATTATAGCGGCTCTCCCAATCTCCTTATGCTCCCTTGTTTTCCTTTTCTTTTTCTTTACTTTCTTACTTGCTTGTGTCCTCTTGTGTTCAAGTGATCGCTCTCTCTTCTCCTCCCTCCCCCCCCCCCCCCTTCTTGGAGTTCAATTTATAAAACTAATCAAAAGTTGAGAAAAAGCTATCATTTTTTTCTCATATGCCTTTTTATCACTGATGTCTAGTGTATCTTCCCTTCTTTTTCCTTTTTTGTTTTGTTTTCCTTTATTTTCTCTTTAATTTACCTTTTTTCTTTCATTTTCCTATTTTCCTTTATTTCTCAAATTAATAGCCATCTATTTCCTTTTTCCTTTTCCAATGCCAATTTCCATAGCCATTAATTAACCACGAGTGACCTGAAATGTGATGTTCCCCCCATTCATCTTGGAATACGTGTTCCATGACCTTGGTTGGTTTTTTCCTTTTTACATGGAAATATAACCCAGAGCTGTTAGAAACCCCTCCCCCTTGGGGGAACACTGTATTTGGTGTTCTATGAAAGTTGTGACTAGAAATGTGTACTCCTTATGGAGCTTTATAAACACAAATCGATATAGTATTTACAATAATATACACATATATACATATGCACATTTTCTCAACTAGAAAATAAAAGGATACAATGTTGCATCTACAACAAGGGAGTCTATAGGCTCATACCTCCACCCTCAAAAGTAATACTCGAGATTCACCTCTTTCCCAGGAAGTCAAGAATCCACTACTAAAATCAAAGCCTTCCTCAATGTCTAGCACTACAATCCTTGCATTACTTGTTTTCTTAGTGAATATTTACCAACTCATTATTCTGGGGCACACTCCCAATGTGCTTCTAATTCCATTTTGCAATGTTAATGACCAAAACAAATTTATTCCATGACCTTACCTTATATTATTCCTAGTCCCTTGGGAAATCTATTCACCCCCTTCCATGAAGTCACTCACCTTCCAAGTTTCCTTGCATCCCCTTGTCTGCTTCCCAGCCCCTCAGGTGATCTATCCCTTGGAAATGTTTTCTTACATTGGAAGATAAAAAAAGCCAAGGCATATCCCTGTCTCAAAACCATCATATTGGTCATAACATGCTTATGGAAATGAATGTAAACTATTGGGTACCAGTTTCCTACACTGGCCATGCTCCTGAAGTGATTTACCAACATATTGTGGCATGCTCTAATTCCTTTTGTTGTTGTTGCTAATTCTCTTGTAGCCAGTTCCAGCCACCCAAACATAGGCATTTCCATTATTTGTTATACCAAGCACATAATTTCCATTAGACTCAAAAGGAATTGTATAAATTCAAATCACACCTCATTGATAGCTTGTCAATAAGGTGACACTTGCATTTTTGTTTAATTCCAGTCACAACAAGTCAAGTTAGCTCCTTAATCAAATAATCATGTATATACATATCATATATAATTAGCTCAAAACTCAACCATCATTAATTAGAGTCCTAGATTATGTGCATAATTAAAAAATGAAAGAAAATATAGATACCTATCTTCAAGTTGTTCTTTTCTTCTTCAAATTTTCTTTCTATTTTTCGTATACACACTAGATCAATTTCCAAACCGAACAAGCACCCAATGCCTTCTCTTATCTTTGATGATGTACACACACTGGATTTGTTTCCAAACCTAGCAAGAATCCAATGCCTTCCCTTCCAAAGAAACAAGGTAATCCAAAGACTATATCGCCTCCTTCCTCAATATCAACAACAAGGGCATCCATAGACTATATTTCCTCTACCCTCAATATCAACAACAAGTGTATCTAGAGACTATACTACCTCTATCCTCAACATCAACAACTTGATATTGGTATCTTCCCAAGTTTTCAAGGGCTTCGGGGACTATTATCTCAACCCATAGCCTCCAGGGAACCCAAGCTATTATAGGGCTCCAAAGTGCTTGTCCCAACCCATAACCTCTAAGGAACCGGAGAACCAATCCCCTTCCAAACATGTACACATACACAGTGTTGAACACAACATATACATGTACACACAGTACAAAACAATGAATACACATGTCACAATACAACAACTACATAATACACATGACACAGTATAAAATGTACACAACACAACATGTACAAAATAGTAGTATTGCACATTCTGAGATCAAACCATCTCTACTAGGCAAGCTATCCTCTAGTGTCTTTCCCACACCATACTTGTAACACCCTCCTCCCACATCTACTCAAGTAATCGACCAACTGGGGTAAACATGTGATGAAGAGTTACTATGATGTGATTCAACTCCCTATGTAACAGATAAGGAAGTGGAACCGACATAACACATACAACCTGACCTTCTACATATGCAAAAGAAACCCTAGGAGCCATCCAACCCATCCATGTGACCAGCCCCAGAGACAAATTGACATTTTTCTACCTTAACACCTCAGTCAGTCCCTTGACATGGGTATGCATGTGACTGGACCCTCTAGTTTCTCCCACAACAAGGCATGTGTGCAATTGAGGACTTTTCTCAATAGTTCTATGCTAGAGACTCTAGATTCTATGCCACCTTTTCAGGTCCAGGACTTAGGCCACTGCCCAACACTCCATGAAACTTCCAGAAATGAAAAGCAACATCAAAAAAATGATAAAAATGCAAATACTTAAACAAGGACTTGACTAGACCCCTACTATACATGATAAGGATTTCGTCAAACATGTCACAAATATACATTCTATAGGTTTAAACAAAATATCTAAGCATAGGGGTCTCATACTTATCTAAGAATCACTAAGAAGCATTGATGCCTCATCACAATAAATACATTACCATATATTAAGCCATATATTGATTGTACATTCAGTGGTTAACCAAACCATGATGAGATCCATACATTATTATTGTGATAAAACTCATTCATAACCAACATAAATATCAAGGATATAACAACCATATAAGTCACATATAAACAAGTATATTTACCCATAAAATACCAAGGAGAAAGAGAGCTCTTATTAATGAATGCAAAGGCCAACCAGGTTTTGGACTTCCACTTTCCACCCGACCATAGATTGGCTAAACCAAGTCTCTCTTCATCCAATCACCCCTATGCCATATTCCAAGCATGAATGTGGGTTATCATAGAAAAAATCCATCAAAATAAAACCAGGGCTTCGAGAGGCCAAACCACCTCAACCCTCAACTAGTGATTCCACCTCATGGTCAGACATCACTAACCATCACCAAAATGGTTTCTAACCAAGCTGTTTAGGGCTCTAGAGCGTTTGTTCCAACCAAGGATTTAGGACTAGTAAGTGAACCCACAACTGCTATCGGGCTCCAGAGCCTTTTTCCAACCAAGGCTTCAGGAACTAATAACTCAATGCATAGCCAAGGGAAAATGAGAACCAACCAGAGAATAAGGGGAAAGACCCCGACAACGCCATGACTATCTAGGAAATGGCAAGGATAGGAAAAACCATTGTCAATCTAGGCAATCCTCCATGCCAATGGAATATCATGACTAAGAAACCACATGCATATTCCATGCATGAAAAAACTAGTAAGGAAATAATACATGCAACTCGGTAGCTCTAAGAAAAACTCGTTGTAGTTTTTGATCCTGATGTCCTCTTGCACTTTACTACTCTCTTTTTTCCTTCTTTCTCCAAATCCCAAGTATGCCGCACTCCTCCAAGAGTGTTCCAAGGAAACTTTGTGTGTCCAAGAGTATGAGAGAGAGAGGCAGTAGAATGAGAGCTCCAAAAATGAATTGATCAAAAGCCTGAACTGAAAAAAGGTAGGAACTCATCCTTAGAAGCCATTTTATTAATGAGGCATCTATTTTCTTCATTTTCAATTATTTTCCTTCATTTTTCTCCTCACATGTGTGACCTTTCACCTTCCTTTTCTCCTAATTTCCATTACTTTCATAAATAAATTCCAATAAATGCCAATTTTCCTTTCCAAATCCTTAGTCATTGCCTTTGCCAATTTCCATACCCATAATAAACCAAATGAGCACCCACACTAGGATGTTTTTCCCAACATTCATCTTGGAATACATGTCGTGTGACCATGTTTATTATTTTTCCTTTATTAAATTTTATTACATGGATTTTTTACCAGGGTTGTTATAGACCCCTCACCCTTGGGGGAACACCATCCTCGTTGTTCAATGACACCTACAACCAAAAAAAATACTAAACGAAAAACATCTTTCCCATGGGGCTTTATAAATTAGCTCATTGCAGTCTTTATAATGATCAACATGCTGAGAAGAAAACCAACATGACATCATAACAACATGAAAACCATAATGACATGACACCCATACTACTTATTGGAGATTTATAACATAGCTCATCATAGTATTTACATCCATATGTACATAAACAAAAACAATGAACCAACATATTTACCAAAACATTTTGTCAACCAACGAATAGAGAAGGATACATAGCCTTCATTTGATCCACCATCGCCCATGTAGCTTCATCGAGCCCAAAGTGCTTCCACTGCACTTTAACCTGCTCGATTTCTAAATTCTGGAGCATGAGCATCTTTCTCTACAATATACACTGAGGTTCCAGCTAGAATTCTCCTTCTAGCTCTACCTGCAATACATATCAGCCAATGACATGATCAACATATTTTAACATACTTTTTAAGCAATGATACATGGAAAACATCATGGAATTTCACTGTTGAAGGTAGTGCAAGTTCATAGGCTATTAGTCCAATCCTTTTAAGAATATTGAAAGGTCTAGAAAATTGAGTTTCCAGCTAGGAACATAATCCAATCCGCAAGGATATCTTCTTGGGCTTGATGCGCAAGTACACTTGTTCCCCAACCTAAAACTCATTAAACAACTTGTTCCGATCTGCATAGATTTTTTGCATGTCTTGTGCTGCCTTTATATTCTTATTGATTACATGCATTTACTATTCCATTTGTTCTAACACATCCAGTCCAATTGATACCCTTTTCACTGAGTCACTCCAACTGATGGGAGTATTACAACTCTACCCATACAATGCCTCAAACAAAATCATCCTTAATGATTCCTGGTAACCATTATTGTAAGCAAACTCAACCAACAGAAGGTACTCTTCCCACTTCCATTGCCAATGCATCACATGCATCCTTAACAAATATTCCAATATCATGTTGACCCTCTTTGTCTATTCATCTATCTATGGATGATAAGCTATGCTGAAGGAAAAATTTGCATCTAAACCTACAAACAACTCCTTCCAAAACTTGGAAGTGAAATTTGCATCCCTGTTTGACACAATCTTCTTCAGAACACCATGTAATCTGACCACATATTTGATCAACACCTGTGCCACATCACTAGCTGAATAAGTAGATTTCACTATAATAAAGTGTGCTACCTTAGTCAACCTGTCAACCACAACCATGATGGAATCATGTTGCCTAGATGTTCTCTACAAACCTGTGATGAATTCCATGGAAATGACCTCCCATTTCCACTCTGGAATCGAGATTGGTTGTAGTAACCCACCTAGATGCTTACACTCTACCTTTACCTGTTGACAGTCCAAACATCTTGCCATGAACTCTGCCACTTATTTCTTCAAGTTCGGCCAGTAGTAGAAATTCTTCACCACTCTCAATGTCTTTTGATATTCTGGGTGACTGAAGTACAATTTCATATGAAACCCTCTCAAGATAAGTTTCTTGAGCTCACTATGATCTGGCACATATGTCCCGTCTGTAAATTTGATTAAGCCATCTGTTGTAAGATGATAGTCCACATCCTGTGCACTTGTACCTGCACCTATACCTGTACATATGCCTACACTTGTACCTGTAACTACACATGTACCTATACCCATACTCTGTTATAACATGTGTCTGAGCTCCACGTACTTGTTATCCTACAAACCTGCCTGTAAGATCTGAGCCTATAAATCTATCCCACAAGAACACATAGCTACAATGTGGTTCACCTATATCCACCTACCAAGAGCATTTGAAACCTTGTTCTCTTTACCTTTAATATACCTGATCTCAAAGTCGTACTCGATGATCATGGCCAACCATCTAGCTTTCCTAGCATTCAAATTCAATTGGTCAAATAGATAACTCAATCCACTTCAATCTCTCATTAGTAAAAATCTCATGCCAAGAATATAATGCCTCCACATCTTCAATGCATGGATGATTGTTTCTAACTCAAGATCATGTGTTGGATAATTTTTCTCGTGCTCATTTATTTTTCATGACTCATAGCATGCTACTTGTCCCTCTTGCATAAGAACTCTACCAATACCTATTTTTCAAGCATTCGTTCATACCACAAATTATCTATTTGGATCTGCAAACTTTAGCATTGGAGCACTTGTCAACAATTGTTTTAGCTACTCAAAACTTGTTTCACATTGTTCTATCCATTCAAACTTCTTACCTTTTCGCTACATTGTTGTGATGGGATATGTAATCTGTTATAAGTTCCTGATGAACCTCCTGTAATAAACTGCCAACCCCATAAATGACCTTACCTAATCCACATTTCTAGGAGTTTCCCACTCCATGATAGCCCTTATATTCTCCGGATCTACTGCTATGCCTTCCTTGGAAACCATATGTCCCAAGTAATGTACCTCTGTCTAAAAGAAACTACATTTTCTAATCTTGGGATACAATTGATGCTCTCTTAGAAATATCAATACTGTTGCTAAATATTCAACATTCTCTTCTTCATTCTTAGAATATATCAATATATCATCAATGAATACAATAAGAAACTTGTCCAGATAAGGACGCAATACACTATTCATCAAGCACATAAAAGTAGTCGGAGCATCAGTTAAACTGAAAGGAACTACAATAAACTCATAATGTTTGTACCTGGTCCAGAAAGTTTCCTTGTAAATGTCATCTTCCTTGATGCATACCTGATGATATACAGATCTCAAATCAATCTTTGAGAACACTGTCACTCCCTTCAATTGATCGAAAAAATCATCTATCCTCAGAAATAGGTACTTGTTCTTAATGGTCATTTTATTACTACCTATAATCAATGCATAACCTAAGAGTACCATCCTTCTTCTTCACAAACAATAATGTTGTGCCCCATGGTGATACACTTGGCCTAATGTATCCCTTGTCAAGCATTTCCTTTAACTGCAACTTCAACTCTACCAACTCTAGAGTGCTCATCCTATATGGTGCTTTTGATCTTGGTACTGACCCTAGTACTAACTCAATAGAAAAATATACTTCCATATGAGGTGGAAACTTTGAAATCTCTGCAGCAAATACAACCTGAAATTGTTGTAAAACCAAATACATTCTTAAGACATCTGCATCCTCAACTTCCTTACCTTTGTCACTAGAAATATGCACTGCAAATAACACACACCCTTTCCTATGACTGTGCTTTGCCTGCATAGCTATCACCACCCTAACTAATGTTTCTTTCTTCTTACCTTGCAATATTCTTTGTTCTCCATTATCATCCAAACACTCAATAACTTTGTCATAACAGTTCACCATTGTCCTATCAAGATTCAACCAGTCCATACCCAAAATCATACTATATGATCCCAATGGTAATACATTCAAATGTGCTGATGTAGGAATACCCTTCAACTCAAATGCACAAGCTCTTACCCAATAATGAACTTGCTTCTTTGTACATGTAGCCAACTGCACTAACGAAGACTCTTCATGTACTTCTTTATTCAAACCACACTTATCCACCAGTTCAGGATTAATATAATTATAATTAGATCTAGGTTCAATCAAAATAGAAACAACTTGATCACAAATCTTACCATCCATCTCTATAATAGATGACTAGTGATATGCTTGCCTATTATCCAACACTGCATATATCCTAGGAACATTCTGTCCAACACCTCCAACCATTTGTGTCTCCTGGGCACTGTAAATTTCGGTCTACCACCCTAATGTTGTGGAAAATATATCTAACGATGATCTTTGCCACAAGTCCAACACCATACGAGCTTCCTATCATCACCCTCGTTATGCTCAAACCTAATTTATTTTCCTTTGTCATATGCATTGAACTTCTTGTGCGATGTTGCATTCTCTTTATTACTTCTGTCCTAAGGCCTTGCCCGTTTCTTGTGCCATTTCCCTTTATTCTTATTACTACCTTTCTTGTCTTGTTTAGTCTCAGATCTGCACTTTGATTGCTCGTAACAATTCTTTAGCTTTCGGATGGCCTCCTCCAATGATCTAGGCTCATCAAACTCAATCTCATCTTTGAATGCTATTAGCAATCAATTGATGAATGTCTAAATCTTGGCCTTCTCCTCCTTGAGGTAAGGCACATATCTCAACAACTCCAGAAACCTGCTAGTGTATTCCTCATCAATTATAGAACTCATCTTTAGCTCATAAAACTCTTTCTCCTTGTCTTCATAGTACCTCTCTAATAGGTACTTCTTCCTTAATAGTCTCTCGAATTCACTTCAAGTCAAATCCTCCTCATAAATATCTCTGATGTTCTTTACATCTTCCCACAAAATATTTGCTTTACATTTAATACTAAATGTAGCTATTATGTCCTTCATGTTCTCTAAGTAATCATGTATCATGAAGAAATTATTCATTCCAAGCAACCATGCTTATGCATCCCGTGATTTCTTCATTTTCCCATCAAATTTAGGTGGCTTTGCTTTATTAAACTCATCCAGAAAATATCCCCTATCACTCCTCCCGTAAGGGTGATAATGATGATGACCATGATACTTATCAGAACCGAAACTAGAATAGTAGTTGTCTATCACCTCTCTTGTTTGGTGTATCCAATAACTTGCCATCCTTGACCGTATCATCTCTGTATGACATGTTTCCACTGGTAGATCCCCTATGATATTCCCCATTAGTCCTATCCTCTTGTCCATAGCTGATATGAAATGGTCCCTGCCTCTACAATTGTGAAAGACTCTAAATAATTATGGCATTAACTTCTACTTGTTTCTCCTATTCCTACATGATTATGTCAATATCTTCTTTACAAATCCTTATTTCTTCCTTCAAAATCCTCAATGTGTTTGCTAAGTTAGAAGAGTGCCCAAGACCATGCTGCTTATATGATTCATAGGGAGAATCTATGTAATCTACCATATTTCTAGTCATATTTGATCTCTTCTTCCTGCAAGGTATATTATGTGAGCTGAAGCAAATCATAAACAAACCAATGTACCTTAGTATAGTTTGAGGAGGATATTTTGTCTGCAAGACAAACCCTATTAGTGCAATATATATATCTATATCTATCTATCTATATATATATATATATATATATATCTAGTCATCAATGCATGATTGACCTACACTCACAACAAATACATTCAAGAATGACATCATCAAATTTCATATGTCGAAACCACTCCAATCATGACCAACACCATTCATATGTAAAAAGCACATAAACCACAAGCATAAGGAACACATGTGAAACTGACATGTACATAGGACAATACCTTCATCAAAGGGGAACGGAAAAAAAACATCATCCAAGGAGAACAAAATCATGCTCTAATACTACTCTCTAACACCCTCCTCCCACATCTAACCAAGTAACCAACCAACTGTGGCAAACATGTGATGAGTTACTATGATATGATTCAAATCCCTATGTAATAGTTAAGGAAGTGGAACCAACGGAACACAAACAACATGAGTGTCTACATATGAAATAGAACCCCTAGGAGCTATGCATCCCATCAAGGTGACCAGCCCTTGAGACAAGATGACATTTTTTTCTTTAAAGCCTCAATCACTCCCTTGACATGGGCATGCATGTGACTAGGACCCCCTAATCACTCCCACAACAAAGCATGCGTGTGACTGGGGACTTTTCCTTGTAGTTTCGTGCCACTTTTTCAGGGCCAAGACTCAGGACACTACCCAAAACTCCATGAAATTATAGAAATGAAAGTGAGCATCAAAACAATGATACAAATGCAAATAATTGAAGAAGGAATTGACTTGACCCCTACTAGCAATGACAAGCATTTCATTAAACATGTCATAAATATGCATTCTATACTTAGTTCCTAGTTTTTACCTCCCAAGTTCTCAAATCTAACTTTCTTTTCAGGCCTTCTTGTTCTTATTGGTTCCCATTATAACACTTCACAACCTTCTTTATTGTGCTTAACCTTTGATCAGACCCTAAATGACTATGTTTATAGCATATTCTCCTATAACGAACCCTAGTTGTGCAAACCAGTGAGTTATAATGCTACTCAGGCTTGCAAACAGAGAATTAGTCCTACCATTAATGCTTTGTAGCCTCTCCTGAAGTGCGTTAGCCAACCATTATCTTGATAAACAACCTACTCTATGAATTCTTGGGTTTGGAAGCTGCTTACAGTCTGTTTCAAGGATCTGTAGTTGTGCACTTTTCTTAGTCCTGGTTATTTTTTCTTTTTAGATAAGTAGCTTAAATGCATTTTTTTTTAAAGAAAAATGAAAAAAAAAATGTTAATTTCTACTTTAGTTAGTTAGATTCTGCATCTGTATATTGGGTTAGTTGTCAAAGAGCATTGCATGTACGCAAGTGTTTGTTCTCGGTTTTGTCTTATTTTTATTCATTTCTCTAATGTTGTCAATTGACTAAATGATTATTTTATAAGAGCATTTGTTACTTCTTTGTTTTAACAAGATTAAAATAACATTAATGAGAGTTTAATTAAGGCTTGTATGTTGCAGGATTAAAATTGGTTTTATTATACTTTGGGATGTGCCTGCACCAGTGCATTCACATTCCTACACCATTGCACTTACTTGCCTGCACCGTGCATTGGGATTCTTGCACTAGTTACAGTGGGCTTCCTACACTCTGAAGGATTCTGGGATAGAACTCACATTCTTTGTGCCTGTACTCGAACCTTCCATTCATGGAGATTGAATTGTGCTTTAACATTGCAACACTAATTGAGAAGGCTCATCCAAAACCAAATACGATGAGAGATTAACAAGATCAACCATAAATATGATGATAAATACCGAGCTTCACTCGAGCATAATATAGAGTATTTGTTTGGAAAATTACCCCAAGATATCCACAAGACAGTAGTAGAATTTATAGACACACTGAATTTTTCTCCATTGATGTCAAAAGCGGGTACACTTATATGGATCAAAGCGTCCTACGAATCGAACAACTATCCGAGCTTCGTGAATTATTGAGTGATTATTTGAGAAGAAAGTGTGGGCTCCAACATGTGGGTAAAGTTAGATTAGAGGTTCAATTCCACGGGAATTATGTCGAGCCTCAGAGTTATATTTAGGGAGTAGAATTTGGCTTTGCTCAACTACGCTTTGTGGGTGTTATACGACATGCCTGTTCATCCAAACAACATTCTTTAGTTACAATTAACGGAGCGGGTTTCTGTTCCTAGTTTTCTATAAGGGTAAAAAGGAAAAGATGAGAGTTGTGGAATTATTGGTAGTAATAAGCATATTCTTCATAGTGATGGTAGGTTTGACATTTAGAGCATACTCATAAGAGACAGACCTTAGTATTGGGACAACCCACATTGTACACTTTGCTAGATAGCAGTGATATGGAGATCCGGTGCTCGATAAGTCTGGGTCAATATGGATCTCATTGAAGGAGATATGCGCTGATGCCAACCTGTGAGAAACTCATGTAAGGAGAAAATCAATCAATCAAATCACACCTTCCAGCAAAAGCTACTCCAAGAAAAGAGGAACGATTCGTGAGAATCATTCCCTCTTTCGACACTCAGCTCAAACTAATTCTTAATTCGACAGATTGTTAAAACTGATAATCTTCCCTCCTGTATTTTAATTGGTTGTTGAAAAGCCCCAATTTGTAAATCGATGTCTACATAAACTGCCTAGAGTGATAATTAGAAATTAATCAATTAATTACAGTAAGGAAGGGAATCGACCCAGCCAGGGATAGTGCGCAGCAAAGGAAGGCATAGAAGGGAAGAGGAGATGTCCCAATGTAGCCTCATGTAATTCATCAGTTGTGGATCGCTCCTCTAGTCTTGCTGGAGTTGAGTGATGTTTGCATAATGTAAACACTGTTTTTAGTAATCAATTGAAGAAATTTCCCAGCATGTTCTATTTAATTATCTATTGCATCTAATGACTTCGATTTTTGTGTGAACCAGGCACTCAAAGAGGGTGCGAGTTGGCTAGGTTGGTCGCCAGACCAGATTGACATTACTCTTATAATTTAAGCTAGATATCATTTCAATTCTTATTTGTTGTGTGAATTTTATTTATTTATTTACAGTTTCTTTCTGCCTTTAATTTCTAGTTCTAGAATTAATTCAATTTGATGCAATCTTTTATTCTCAGTTTTTAAAGTTAATTTGATTTGCTGCAAATTGTTCCGATTTCATTTGTTGCATGGAGGTTTGTGCTTGGAGATTTCCTTTTATCAATTTGTGTCTAGATCAACTTTTCCTCTATGAGCTCTAGCGTGTAACTCAAATTCTGTAAATTAATCGAGATCTTTTAATTTATATTTCAGAATACGATATAAATTAAATGTTTATGGTTCTGAGGTATTAATGTATTCATTTATGTGAAGTTACAGAACCTATGCATCCTCAGGAAGCACTAATCACATATATTATATAAAGTTGTGATTTTTACGCTTTGCAGAACTGACATTTATAAATAATGAAACTACACTGTGTTGGTATCGATAAATGTTTAATTACCATTATAGTTTCCTTTAACTTCTGGACAGATTCACAAGATTTATTTTTAGGACAAGTAAGGCGAGAAATTCATAATAATTTAATTTCTTTCATGAGTTCATTTACACAGTAAATTTCCTTTTTATGTTGCTAATGCTTTCATGTTAACTTTACACCAAATTAGTACAGGCATAATTAGTGCAGGTAGAACTAGTGCAAGTAGAATGGTTTTGAATTGCTTCCAACATTTACAGTATTTTGTTATTATGTTGGCATTGCTTTACTTCTAGTTCAGTTTTCCCTTCTATTCGATTGTAATTAGAATTTCCTTTCACATTGATTGCTTGTATTTCCCATATGATTTTGATTACCTAGATTGATGTTTTCTTGAATTATCTTTAGTGTAGGATTTCGTTTATTGTTGGTATTAAAACGCAAGATAGACTAGCATTTATTTTGTAGCTTGTCAGGGGCTTTCTCTAGAATTTCCAGTGCTGTATCTTGAAGTTCACGAACTATCCGTATTGACAAATTAAATTTTGGTACATTTATAGACCCTATACTACACCCAACATTTTGGTGCCATTGCTGGGGAGGCGCTTAAGGGATTGACCTTGGTTTTCTCTTTACCTAGTTTTTTTGCAAATATTATTTACTTTGAATTTATTCTTTGAATTTCTTTCTTTCCTGCATTCTTTGTAACCACATGCTAACAATATATACCAACTAGCTTGTAAAGATAAATAAATGGTATTTCAAGGCATTTTTTTAATGAAGAGTTTTGAGGCTAATATGAATCATTCAATGCACCTATTTCACCGATTAGTTTCCAGGAACATTGAAAGAAGGAGTCTCGAAGTAGTACATGGAGAACCTCTTTTATTTTGGTAAGAAATGGAAAACATTGTTACTTTTGAATTTCCTATCAAAGATCTAGGAGTGGCTCAAATGCATAATATTCCCCCATCTACACTACCAAAATTTCATTGTTTGGAAAATGAAGACCCAAATACATTCCTATTTGAGTTTGAAGTAATTTGTCAGGGATATGGTTACTATACTAATTCTCAAAGGTTGTAAGTGTTTCCTCTTACTCTTAAAGGAGCAACTCATTGATGGTTCATGAGCCTTGTTGGGAATTGCATTCAAACATGGGAAGACATGAAGAATGTATTCTTGGAGAAATATTAAGACTATTGGCAGGCCAGTGAAGATATTTTTGGAATAAAAAAAGGGAAAATGAAACCTTGGAGGATTATGTGGAGCAACTTAGATACAACATCCAAAAACCAAAACATAAGAACTTGGTAAAAGAGACCTTTAAAACACTCCTACTCAAAGGAATCAAAGATGAATTTTTAGAACCTTTAAATCTGATAGGAGCAGGTGATGTTTCTCACTTACCATATGATGATGTTTGTAAATTGTGCATTAGTTATTCAAGAGGAATCTCCAATATCGGTAAGAATTCTAGAGAAATTTCTTCTCAATTTTTAGAATCTACTACAAAAATATGAGCTACAAAATCTTTTCTAAATTTATAATTGGATGATTTGTAGGAAGAACAGAAGTAGTGTAAGGAGGATCATTCAACAAATTATTTCCCATCACTGTCGGGGTTTCAACATGTATTTAAGGAATCAAGTAAGGAAATAAATCAACCGCCAGGTATAACTCAAAACTCATCATCATTTAATACTTGGAGTAATATTTATTGTCCCCAACAAGTTCGTCAACGCATATACAACCCCACAGTTCTATGGAAAACTTATAATCCTCCTTTGATTCAATAGCCCACCATATTCCCACAATGGCCCTCTCCCTGGAGCCAGATATTCTTGCAGCCTCAAGGATGGTTTGAAACCTCCTATCTAGGGAAATTGCCCATGCAAATCCCATTACCTGAGCCATAACAGTTGAAGTTCCCGTCCAACGTACCACAATGTTATCCCTCTCTATGGTCCCAACCATTTGTGCAACCAAACCCTAATTTCAACAATCAAGTTGCACATCAATTTAAAACACCTATTTTTCCTACTCGCTCCCCTATCAAATGTAATGCCATGTCTTTTAGAGAGGCGAGAGGAGTCAATCTAGAAACTTCCTCTATTACCACACAACATTTACCTCTGGAAGAAACTTTAATCCATAAACCATTAGAGAAGCAATCCATGGTTGGAACTTGTTCGAAAACTGTTGTTGAAGCCCACAAAGAAGAAAACCCTAGAGTTTCCCTTAACCATTCTTGTCAATCTAAAGAGAGAAATCTTCAAGCTGTGGAAGACCTATACAAGTTCGAAAACCATGAATATGTGTGTCCTATTGAATCCTAGTTCCAAACAATTGTTAATACACCCCATTTCCTCATCATTCAAAAACTCTTGGTACCATATCAAGTAAGTAAGTTGGTTTCTCATACTTTGATATGCGTTAAAGTTTGCATTTTAAGCCTGAGTGTCAGTATATTTAGTATTTTTTTATGCACATGGCTTCATTGGAAGTATGCCTCCACTTAGAGGTGATATTTCTTTCTTTAAAAATAGGGTTGGATAATAGGAGAATAATGAATAAAAATGCATAACAACACTCATGAGCTTGTGATTCCCTAAAAGAAAAACTTTTAAAATTTCTATTATCATGCACTCTCATGGTAAGACTTGTCAGAAGAAATTTAAACTTAATACCTTATATTTTAAAGTGACTTTGATTTTTGATCAACATGTCAGCCAAGGATATTGTTTTAAGTTACCTATAATACTTTTTTCCTATTGTAACAAACTATCATCCAAAAAATAGTTTCAAATTCCTCTTCTAAGGGACCAGTGAAAAACCTACTATGGTGGACCATGCCTACAAAACTCTAATAAGCTTTCGTAAATAACCTTGACATGATCAACTCAAGGAATATTTTTGGTCATTATCCTAGATGTTTTTTAAATAAGTTCTTAGGGTAGCATGACCAACCAGTAAAGAATAGTAATTAGAAATTTTTCACGCCATCCTGCACTCTTAAGGAGTATATTTGCTTCCCCAGCTATTAAGTAACCCATCTGACGTTAATCATAATCAGAGGTTTTTCTAAAAACATAAACAAATTAATTAGGGGATAGGAGGTCTCATTGCCGAGCCAAATTACTATGATCATGGGTTCTAAGGAGAATGACATTACTGCACTGGTCAACAATCCAGGGTAATGGTTTTCAATTGAAAAACTAGAAGACGAGAGGTCTCATTGCTAGCCAGCTCATTCATTCTTGTTAGTTCTCATGAATGGCACTGTCGATAGTTGGTTACCAAACCATGACAACAATCCTCAGTTAACTTATAAAAAGAAAAAAAGTAAATGTTCTTAAAACGACTCTGAATCTATATCTAATAGGTGGGAAAAAATCATTTCAAAAGGTTAAAAGGTATCCCTATTGAGGCTATGGACGCCTGCTGGCAGTAGGGCCATGCCTATGGTATTAAATTTGACTCTACATAATAATTTACTTGGTTGTTTTTTCTTTTCGTGAACCCATTGTCAATCTCTTTGAGAATGGCTTTAAAATACTTCTGTTGTTATACCTTGGATTTCTATCTTTTTGGAATGATTTTTATGGGCATGGGGATCCTTAGTGTAGGTAATTCACTGTTCCTAGGAAAGAGGAGTTTCAACTATACATGGATAATGGTAAAATGGTCACTATGGGAAGGTATTATTATGTATACCTTTAACACCATGCTTTTAAATCATGTCACTCACATTTACAATGAGGATTTTAAAGCGTAAATTCTAATCAACGATGCCTGCAAGATATTCTTTTGGAAATTTTGAAAGTTAGCTATTTTATCCAAGTAATTACACCATCTGTGCAATTTAGTTTTATAATAATTTTCGTTTTAGGTTTTCTTGAAATTAGTTTAAGCATATAAAGAGTCCAGCAGGCACTCTATTTTTAGAGCAAGCTTTAACTAGTGCAGGAAGTGTGATCATACCAAATTGTAGGCACATCATTTTGAATGCCTACAAATGTTTCTATTTTTTTTTTTTTTGCAAGGAAGTGACAGTACCATAATTCCTTGCATGAGGACATGCAAAATGGTCAGCATGGGGGGATGTTGGGTCTCGGTTTTGTCTTATTTTTATTCATTTCTCTAATGTTGTCAATTGAATAACTAATTATTTTATAGGAGTATTTGTTACTTCTTTGTTTTAACAGGATTAAAATAGAATTATTGAGAGTTTAATTAAGGCTTGTATTGCTGGATTAAAACTAGTTTTATTATACTTTGGGACGTGCCTGCCCTAGTGCATTCATATGCCTGCACCATTGTACTTACCTGCCTGCACCATGCATTGGGATTCCTGCACTAGTTATAGTGGGCTTCCTACACTTCGAAGGATTCCTAGATTGAACTCACATTCTTTGTGCCTGTACTTGAACTTTCCATTCATGGAGATCGAATTGTGCTTTAACATTGCAACAGTAATTGAGAAGGCTCGGCCAAAAACAAATACGATGAGAGATTAACAAGATCAATCATAAATATGATGATAAATACCAAGCTTCACTGGAGTAGAAGATAGAGGAATTTTTTTTGCAAATTACCCCAGGATATCCCCAAGACAGTAGTAGAACTTATAGACACACTGAATTTTGCTCTGTTGATGTCAAAAGTGGGTATGCTTATATGGATCAAAGCGTCCTAGGAATCAAACAACTATCTAAGCTTCATGAATTATTGAGTGATTATTTGAGAAGAAAGTGTGGGCTCCAACATGTGGGCGAAGTTAAATAAGAGGTTCAATGCCACGAGCATTATGTTGAGCCTAAGAGTTATATTCAGGGCGCAGAATTTGGCTCTGCTCAACTATGCCTTATGGGTGTTATACGACATTCCTGTTCATCCAAACAACATTCTTTAGTTACAGTTAACTGAGCGGGTTTCTGTTCCTAGTTTTGTGTAAGGATAAAAAGGAAAATATGAGAGTTGTGGGATTGTTGGTAGTAATAAGCATATTCTTCACAGTGATGGCAGGTTTGACATTTAGAGCATACTCATAAGAGACGGAAATTAGTATTGGGAGAATCTGCATTGTATGCATTGCTAAATGGTAGTGATATGGAGATCCGGTGCTCGATAAGTCTGGGTCAATACAAATATTATTGAAGGAGATATGCGCTGATGCCAACCTGTGAGAAGCTGACGCACAGAGAAAGTCAATCAATCAAATCGCTCCTTCCAGCAAAAGCTACTCTAGGAAAAGAGGAATGATTCACCAGAATCGTTCCCTCTTTCAACACTTAGTGCAAACTAATTCTTAATTCAGTAGATTGTTAAAACTAATAATCTTCCCTCATGTATTTTTATTGGCTATTGAAAAGCACTAATTTGTAAATCAATGCCTATATAAACTTCCTGGAGTGATAGTTATAAATTAATAAATTAATTATAGTAAGGAAGAGAATCAAACCATCCATGTATAGTGCACATCAGAGGAAGGTGCAGAAGGGAAGAGGAGTTGTTCCAATGTAGCCTCACGCAATTCATCAGTTGTGAATCGCTCCTCTATTCTTGCTGGAGTTGAGTGATGTTTGCATAATGTAAACACTATTTTCAATAATCAATTGAAGCAATTTGCCAGCATGTTCTATTTAATTATCTATTGCATCTAATGACTTCGATTTCTGTGTGAACCATGCACTCAAAGAGGGTGCGAGTTAGCTGGGTTGGCCACCAAACCAACTCGACCCTGCTCTCATCTTTTAAGTTAGATAACATTTCAATTTTTATTTGCTGGGTGAATTTTGTTTATTTATTTACAGTTTCTTTCTGCCTTGAATTTCCAGTTCTAGAATTAATTCAATCTGATGCAATATTTTATTCTCAGTTTTTAAAGTTAATTTGATTTGTTGCAAATTGTTCCTATCAAATTTGCTGCATCAAGAGTTGTGCTTGGAGATTTCCTTTTATCAATTTGCATCCAGATCAGCTCTTCCTTTATGAGCTCTAGCGTGTAACTTGAATTTTGTAAATTAATCAAGATCTATTAATTTATATTTTAGAATATGAGATCAATTAAATGTTTAAGGTTCTGAGGTGTTAATGTATTCGTTTATGTGAAGTTACAGAACCCATGCATCCTCAGGAAGCACTAATCACATATATTATCTAAGGCTGTGATTTTTACACTTGCAGAACTGAAATTTATAAATAAGGAAACTACACTATGTTGATATTGATAAATGTTTAATTACCATTATAGTTTCCTTTAACTTCTGGATAGATTCATAAGATTTATTTTCAGGACAAGAATGGAGAGAAATTCATATTAATCTAATTTATTTCATGAGTACATTTACACAGTAAATTTCCTTGTTATGTTGCTGATGCTTTCAAGTTAACTTTACATCGAATTAGTATAGGCGAAATTAGCGCAGGTAGAACTAGTGCAAGCATAATGGTTTTGAATTGCTTCTAACATTTACAATATTTTTGTTATTATGCCCGCACTGCTTTACTTCTAGTTTAGTTTTCCCTTCTATTCACTTGTAATTAGAATTTCCTTTCACATTGATTGCTTGTATTTCCCTATGATTTTGACTACCTGGATTGATGTTTTCTTGAATTCTCTTTAGTGCAACATTTCATTTATTGATGAGATTAAAATGCAAGATAGACTAGAATTTATTTTGCAGGTTTTGAGGGGTTTTCTCTGGCATTTCCAGTGTCGTGTCTCAAAGTTCACGAACTATCCGGATTGACAAATTAAACCTTGGTACATTTATAGACCCTATAGTGTACCCAACAACAAGTTGTGCATGTGTTTATTGCATTGGATTCACGATGCCGAATTGATGTATAAATGATTCTCTCCTTGTAGAAATAACTTGTTCATTGATTTGAAATTACAAATCATATTTTATGCATGGTTTGTGTTAGAATCTCACAAAACTCCATATGTCAACACCCCTTCCAAAGAAATTAATAAAGTACACTTAAATCAATCTCATAATAAAAGCAATCAACAACTCTTTTTGAGCATACACACATATTAGTCTAGGCTAGGATATTGGGATAAGAAGTGGTGAGTTAACTGCCCAAGATCGTAAAACTAAGACTAGTGTCATTAAAGAGAGTAAAATCCTGCTATGCTCATACTATCCGGGACCACTCTAGTCAAAGTGAAGTTAAATGCCAAAGAACATTGGAATGTGAGAGAAGGTAGCCTGCCTTCAACTGCGTCTCCACTGGGTATTTTTTGTATCAGGGATCCCTTCAAGGATATCAGAGTTGAGTCGGGGACTCAGGTATCTTTCCCACAAAACGTAGTATTTATGACCATACCCCTCCTGGTAATTTATGTGATTTGAGGTAACTGTAGTGGCCAAATTTTTTTAGGGATGAACATAGGGTGACTAGCCTAGGTTGTTCTAGTACCTAAACAAATGAACCTACTACGTCTTTTGTTTTTAGGAGGGTTATCATCTTGACAAGAGTACTTGACCCCTTAATCTGATGTTCGGGAAAATCTCAAGTGTAATCATAACTGTACATTTGTCTAGCTCTATTTTTTAGCCATTTTGATATTGGGTTTCATCTCTAGAAAATGGCGGTTATCAGACAAAGTCATATCCCCTGACTGCTTTCTTATTGACTTTTAGGGTTTTTATTTATTTTTAGGTGCTAGTTTGTTATGACTAAGACTACAATAAAATATCAGTATAATTTTATTTTTTGATAAAATATATCGGTCACCGTGGCTACATACAACCCTCATCGTCAATCAAGGTGACAACAAGGTCATCCTCTACTAACTTTGGAGGATCAACAAAGCCTTGGTGACCTAGTTTCTCCCTCTTTGGTAAATTAGTCTATAGTGTCTAAAACTGAATCACACAACACCTCCAAGACGCTATACTACCTGAGGAATTTTTACTAAAGGAGTTGTACCTCCTTATAATCCTCCCCTTACTGATCCTCTAGGACTAGTGTTGATTCAGGTAGCACCTGTACCTACCATGTCTTCCACAGTACCAAAATCCAACATCCCCCTAGCAACTAATGAGTTGTGGTGTTTTGTAGAAAACTTTGGTCCACCATCACTTCCCCCGCCAATAGTTAGTAACACAAAACTAATTGGGTACTATGCTATCCAGACTATGCCAAGTCTAAGCAACCTAGTTACCAACTATGAGTGGAACCTAGTGCATGCCAGTTTATACCTGTTTTGTGTCTACTTGTGGACCTTAGGCTATCAATATAAATAGTGTTGTTAGCATGGGTCCCTTTAGTAATCGCTTTGGTTGGAATCCTCTATTAAGTTCAAGCTCCCAAGCTCAAATGTCAGGGGGTAATGTTCTCAACATGCATATACCGGTGGGGGGCATCATTATTCCCCCTCCGCCTATAAGACAAGATGGACCATCATTTATCAATTTACCTCCCCCAAGTGGACACTATTCTAGTGTTAGTCATGTACCTAAGGAAAATTACATGGAAAGCAGAACCCCTCAAACAAGTCCTGCTCCGTTTATCTAAGCACCCCCCCACTTTTTATCTTGGGGGAAACTAGTGTTTTCCCCCTAGCCTAATGTCCCTTATGGATATCAGTCATATATGACTATTCCACCACAATAAGGAGGTTATTATCTAGTAAATCCTATGTATCATGTTGGTAACAATATGATGGGCAAACCCCAGGGTCCTTCAAGTCATTCTTCATTACCCTAGTTAGACTTTGGGGCACCAAAAACTTTTCCTTTTTTGGAAAGACATGATATCCCTGATTTGTATAAAACGACTAATGACCCCATCTACCATAACTTACATTGTCCCCCAATCCCACACAAAATACCTACCGACATAATGAAGTTTGAAGGGAAACAAGGGGATGATCTGGGTAGACATGTCACCACCTACCATCTATGGTGTGTATAGAACTCCATGGTGGATGACACTATCCGGCTCCGGGTCTTCCCCTGCATCCTTATTGGTAATGCCACTAAGTGGTACATTGAGATACCACACACGTTAGTTAATATCTTTGGTGCCATTGGCAAAGGATTTTTTAAAGCACTTTCAATTGCCCATCCACTACAAAATTGGTACATAACTTCTTACTACCTTGCGCCAAGACACCTGCACCCAAATCTCTAATCATGTTCATGAATGGAGATATAGGCGGAGGCTAGTTAAGGATCCCATTCCAGATTACCTATTAGAAGGTTGGTTCTACAAATCTCTTCTTCCCTAAATTTTCGAGAACGTTGCCTTAAGTGGTGTGGTCACTGAAGACCAATCCATTCGTCATGATCAACAATTAGATTTGATTTATTATGAGTTTGGCACAGTATACGACATAATCCCAATGCCCCCCGAACTTCCAATGCTCTCAGTACTTAGCAACCTGGCACACACACTGATGGTCTTATTGGTGCTACCTTTGGGGCTGCTATAAAACAACTTAGTGGGTACATTGCCCAATTTTCTATTGATACTGATACATCTACCCAATCAATTTATCTTCCAACTGTCATGATCAACTTTGTGCAATCTACACAAAAACCCAGCAACAAGAACAAGAAGAATAAGAAAAAGACCTCTCCTTCTCAAGAGAAACCTTCTACACAATCCAACCCCAAACACAAAGCTACTGGAAAATTTGACAGTGGAAAGGAAAAAGTTGCCAATTTCCCTTAAAAAATTTGTGCTAAAGACCATATGACACATCGATGTCCACGTCTTCAAGAATGCATAAATTGTCTTGCTCAAAAGGACATTGGTCATACCCTAGCAGTGCTACATAACTCAACATCAACAACATATTATTTCGAACCCACCTCAACCCCCACAAGGGGAAAATGACAGTTCAAACCATCCCTCCTCTAGTGAAGGATTGTAGATCGTTTACACCTTTGAAATGGTCAATCTTAAAACGCGAGCCAAAAATTATGAAGCTCCAGTCGCTAATGCCAAGGATGTTGCCTCGAGTTCAAACCCGCCACTACCTAACGATATTCATATCGAAAGGTCTGTTGTTGATATTGTGATTCCCCCCCTAAAGAGGCACTTCGTCACATGACACATAATACTTCTACCCGCGCTATCCATAAATACAATTTCGTATAACATTTGGTGCAAGAAAGCTATGTCTACACTCGAAGTATTGCAAACTTGTCTAGTAGAACATAAATATTTTCTCTTGGCCATTGGTACGGTTGACCCTCATGATTTCATTCTAGAAATATTCAACATGGAGAAATGTAAGCCTCGCATTTCCCACCAACTTGCATTTCAATTGCAGGTTATTTCGAATGGCAGAGCTATCCACAGAACGATCATTGATGAAGGTGATTCAACCTGCATCATGTCTAATTCATGTTGGGCTACCTTGGGTTCTCTAACACTCTCTCCGTGAATTCCCTTAAATAATTCTATGGCCATACATTCATCCCAAAATAATACCTTTCCATCTACCCCATCACTCTGAGTGGGAAAATGGTAATGGTGGACAATGAAGTCATGGATCGTCATCTCAACTATAATTTTCTTTTGGGCCACAATTGGTCTTATGCCATGACTACCATTGTGTCTTTGATCTTCTGCTTCATCCTTATTCCATTGGATGGGAGAATAGTCACAGTGCACCAGCTATCGTTGTGTACTCTAGATTACTCCTCGTTGCCTAGCAACATCGTACCCTTAGTGGGTGGCATACCTAACTCTTACATCAGTGTTGGCACCAATCTATCGAAGGGTTATACCTTGATGGGTTTCTTTCCCCTCCCACCATCCGAGGTTCCAGACACATTTTTATGGTCTCCATTATTCCTCAAGACCCAACTAATCCTTGGATCCTCCCAACCCCTTTTGGCATTGACTCTTATGGACAACAAATGCCATTGTCACCATTTGAAGTGGCTTACCAAGTCATTCAATCTGCATCTAATTCCATCTCCTCTCCCATAATGGCTCCCTCTAATGATCTCCTCAATGAAGTCCTACCTATGGATGAAGTTATTTGAGAGATCTTTTCTTTAGAGGAGCAACCTTGGGTAACCTCTCACCATCACACTTCGATATCTTATTCGGACGCTACCCTTGTAAAAATCATATCTTTTGAACCATGTAAGGTTATTCCATCAAGTTACAAAACTATCCAAACTTTGAATTTAGAAGGGAACATGGGAAATCTTTCTAAAAAAATGTTCATTGATATCTAAGTCAAGGCAGGCACTGTCGAAAATATACAAATTGGAGCGATTGCAATCCTGAGGAAATTGAAAGCTTCACCTGCCTTTTCAAGGAATTCCGTGATGTATTCACTTAGTCATATGAGGAAATTCCTAGCATAGATCTGTCTATTGTTGAGCATGAGATCAAGGTCTATGAAAATGCCAAGCCTATCCCCCAAAGACCTTGACCAGTCCACCCTCGCAAAATTGTAGCCATCAAGACTGAGATGGAAAAATTATTATGTGCTAGTCTCGTCTCCCCTGTTCCCTTTACAGAATGGGTTTCCAATCTAGTTCCCATAGATAAAAAAGGGGTACCTTCTGGGTCTGTGTCAACTACTAAGACTTGAACGCTATGTGTCCAAAATATAATTATCCGACCTTGTTCATTAACTAGATAATCGATGATTGTGTCATTTTCGAATCCTTCTCCTTTATGGATGGCTTCTCAGGCTATAACCAGATTGCCATAAAACCTATGGATCGGCACAAAACCACCTTCATTTTCCCTTTGGGAATATTTTCATATAGGAATCTCCCATTCTGTCTAAAGAATTCTAGAGCAACCCTTCAAAGGGACATGGACTATGCGTTTCAGGATATCAGACACATTGTGCAAGCTTACTTGGATGACCTTTGAGCTCTTTCCAAGAAGTGAACCAACACCTAGCTCATCTCAGAGCATTATTTGTTATGTGTAGGCTCTATAACATACATCTAAATCTACACAAATGCGTATTATTTGTCTAGTCTGGAAGCCTGTGCGGTTTCATTGTCTCCAAACACAGGATTAGGTTTGATCTCGATAGGGTAAAGTCAATTACTCAATTGCTTGTCCCCCCATTTAACAGCTCCAACATTTGCAAAGGAAGGAAAACTTCTTAAGACGATTCATTGTGAACTATGCCGAACTAATGAAAGGATTTATGCACCTGCTAAAGAAAGGAGTACCATACTTGTGGGATGATCAATCCAAACAATTGTTTGATGCCTCGAAAGAGGCACTTATATATGCCCCACTACTTAGTGCTCCCAACTACTAGCACGACTCTCTCCTATACCTGCCAGCGTCACCATCCTCCATTGGTATGGTGTTGGTCCAAACCCATGATGATCATAGTGAGCATGTGATCTATTATCTCTCGAAATTCTTGTTTGGGCCTGAACTCTGATATTCACATGTGGAAAATCTATCCTTGGTAGTTGTCTTTACTATCAATCACTTCTAGCACTATATAATGCTATGACAGACTACTATTATTGCCTTGGAGAATCCCATGAGACACATTTTGTCTCATCAAGTCATCGAAGGAAAGTATTCCAAATGGATTGTTATCCTCCAACAATTTGATTTGGTTTTCGCTACTGCTAAAGCGAAAAATCCTTAGTCTTTCCAAAATTATTGTCGAACCTTCCCATAGTCGATCCAAATGAGGTAGCCCATTATCCTCTTCTAGATGAATTTATTTATCTGATCAACTTAGTTGATCCTTGGTATGGTGATATTATTGTCTACCTCCAAGCACAATGATTCCACCCAGATCTCTTGTTAGACGACTGTCGTTGCATCCACCACCAAGCCAGACACTATTTAGTGCTAAACGATATTTTATATCATCATGGCATAGATACAATTCTTTGACGTTTTATCACTCATGTAGAGGCAGAACACGTTATAAATGAATGTCATTCTTCGGCATGTGGCGATCATATTTCTAGCATGGGTATTGCCCAAAAATTCTACGCGTGGGATACTACTGCCTAACCTTATTTAAAGATTGTATTACTGCAGTCTAGCAGTGTCATCCTTGCCAAATATTTATCCAGAAAATGCATGCACCATCAGCCCACCTACACCATGTTATCTCCGTCAACCCATTTTTTAGATGGGGCATTGACTTCGTCACCTACAACCCCACTTCCTCTGATGGACACAACTTCATTATTGTCATTGTGGACTACTTTACGAAGTGGGAGGAAACAATTCCTAGTTTTTGGGTTGATGGAGAAACTGTGACATTATTCCTATTCAATTAGGTGATTTTTCATTTCGGTGTGCCTCGCATAATCATTATAGACCATGGTTCTCACTTTCAGAACCACATGATGTCTGACTTAACATCATTGTTAGGTTTTAGGCAAGAACATTCTTCCTCCTACTACTCATAAGATAATGGCTAAGTGGAAGCCGTCAATGGCGTCCTAAAAACCATGATCCAACAGTTAGTACGCAATCATAAAACCCACTGGCACCGTGTTATAGACATATTTGGGCACTGCAACCCAAATCTCATATGTCCATAAACCAAGGGCTTCTAAGCCCCTAAAAGTGTTGTTTCATACCCTAAAGGAACAAGGTTAGCTGATTACATCATCTCCCAGAAGGTCTCACTGAAAAACTACTCAGAACTGGTTAAAACTGGGCCATACAGACTGCTCAGTGCTAAGGGTGTGATGCATCTCACCTACTACATGCAGAAAATGTGACGCATACTGAAAATCCCTTTTGTAGGGTGCGATGAGTGAGAGTAGAAAAATGGTAGAGGCAGTTGGCTAGGTGGAAACCCAAAGAATCTTCTAGAAACTGCTTATTTGAGACTTGCCTCTCTGAATTCGCCCAGGGATAAGTAAGAGATCATGAAATCTCCAAGTGGAACCAAGAACTATAAGAGAAATGACACTAATCAAAATCCTGGAAGTTGACTCATCCACCTGCAAATATCTATATATGGATCCCTCATCCTAGAGATCCAGAGGCTGGAATCTTATATTTTGTAAGGAAGTGTTGTTGCTTTCTATGTGAAACATCATAGTGTTGGGTGATCTAGCTTTTTATGAGGTGAAGAGGGCTTTCATGCTGGGAGGATGGCGCTAGGTCAAACCAATGGGTTGTAATCCTCTCTTCTACTAATTCTATCAATAAAGCTATTTGAGTTTTCATCCATATTCTTGTATATTTCTAAATCTTGTATTGATATATGCATTTGTATGGTTGATATACATCTGATCCTATATTGTTTATGGTTATAGATCTCTATGATTTGATGGTATTATGCTGCTTTGACTCTACAGGTGTTCTATGAAGCGGGACAAGTGAGGAAAGAGTGGGAAATTTCTATCAAAGGAGAGAGGAAACAAGCAAGGAGCCAAGTGAAAGACTGAGGTTGGTACTCTCTGCTTCTCTCTCATCTATCTCTCATA
>APFE030570376.1:0-22253 GCA_000404065.3 Pinus taeda
TCGAACCTTTGAGCCCAATCCTGAGGTATTCCACTTGTCCATTGCACTTCGTCCGTACCTTCCTGTCCAACACTATGTCTTCCCGTAATTCATTAAGATATTCAGCTAGCAGGTCATAAACAGAACGTAATTGACTTTGCTCTTCAGGGTCCTCAATCATTGAAGGTTCAAACAACCTCAAGCAATCTGCATTTACGACTGAGTAGATGTGCATGTAAGCTGGTATATCAAGGCGAAAAGCATTTTCACCAATCTTCTCAAGTATCCTGAAGGGTCCATACCTAATAGGTTTTAGCTTTTTACCTTCAACTTTCATCTTGTCCTTGCTAATATATAGCCAGACTTGGTCTCCAGCTTGAAAACTATGCTCCATTCGATGCTTATTGTGCCTAGCCTTGTACTTGGCCTGACTCTTTTCCAGCTGTTACTATACTGCCTGGTGGATCTCCTGGATCTTTTCAGTGAACCTAGTTGCCTTGTCCACATCACTGTGTTTGTCAACCATGGTGTCTTTACCAAAGACAAAATCAAAAGGAGACCTTGGTATGAAACCAAAACAGGTCTCAAAAGGAGATCTATGTGTAGAAGAGTGTTTAGCTGTATTGTAAGCATGCTGTACATAACACAAGTGTTCATCCCAAAGCTTAGGGTGTTTGTTGCAATATCCTCTCAGTAACTGGATCACCGTACTGTTAACTACTTCTGTCTGGCCATCTGTTTGTGGATGAAAATTTGTGCTTCTCTTTAATTTGGTATCCATTAGTTCCCACAGACTTGACCAAAACTTTCCCACAAATCGGGTGTCTCGATCAGATACAATAGAAGTGGGTAATCCAAAATGAACCCATACATGTTAAAAGAACAATTTTGTAGTTTGTTCAGCTGTAATCTGTTTACTACAGGGTATCAAAATACACATTTTGTTGAACCTATGCACAACAACATATAGATAATAATGACCTTTCCTAGATTTAGGCAGTCCTCCAACAAAATCCATGGAAATTCTTTCCCAAGGGTGAGAAGGAACTGGCAATGGAGTGTATAAGCCTAGTTTTCTGTTGCTAGGCTTGCTTTTTGCACACATAGCACATCCTTTTACATATCTAGAAACTGTCTCACTCATTCTCAGCCAATAGCAGAACCTTTGCAGCTGTGCAACTGTTTTACTTACCCCAAAGTGACCTGATATCAGAGAAGTGTGTGCTTCCCTAATTATCTTTACTCTCTCAGTTTGTGGAATGCAGAGCTTCCCACAATGATATAAGAGTCGGTCTTTCATGTGATAGTCCAATTCTTCTATTCTTTTGCCTTGACTCAAAGTTTCATATACATATTTAAAGTCCATGATCTGAGCGTATTGTTCTATGTAGCTTTCATGCAGCACAAAATTATGCTTAAGTATGGTAGATGCATTTATAATGGGTCTAGATAACATGTCTGCAACCTTGTTATGTATGCCCATTTTATATCTGATGACTAAATGAAACAGTTGTAGAAAACCCATCCATCTGTAATGTCTTGATTGCTGCAACTTAGTTTGGGAGTGTAGATATTGAAGTGGCTGATGATCAGTATATATTATTGTTTCTTTGCCCATTAAGTAATGTTTCCATTTTTTTACACTTTGAACTAATGCATACAATTCCTTATCATATTTAGGATAGTTAACTACTGCAGGATTAAAAGTCTCAAAATGATAACATATGGGTTTACCGTGCTGTATCAACGATGCTCCGATGGCATAGTCACCGGCATCAGTTTGGATCTCAACTGGTCTTTGTAGATCTGGCGGTGCTAGTACAGGCGCTGTACTAATTTTTTCTTTCAAGGTGTCGAAGGCTTTATACTATTTGCCTCCCCACTGAAACACCTTGTTCAATCCTATCAAGGCATGTAAGTGAGCTGCAATTGAGGAAAAGTTTGAAATGAACTTCGTCCAATATTGTGTTGCTCCTAAGAAGCTTCTCATTACTGTAGCAGACTTGGGTTTAGGCTAGTTTACAATGACTTCCACTTTAGAGGGATCTATTTTCAATTCACCTCCCCCTACTATGTGACCCAAATAATTTAGAAAGGTTTTGCGAAATTCACATTTGGAGATTTTAACATAAAGTTTTTCTCTTTTCAAAACATCTAATGTCTGCTTAACATGCCTTAAATGTTCTTCCCATGTTTTACTAAAAATTAGAATGTCATCCAGATATACAATAACAAAATCATCAAGAAAATATTTGAGTACATCATTCATTAATCTCAAGAAAGTAGCAGGAGAATTAGTTAGGCCAAAAGGCATAACCAGCCATTCATACAATCCCTCCTTTGTTTTGAAAGCAGTCTTCCATGCATCTTGCTCTGCAACTCTGACCTGATGGTATTCACTGTGCAAATCCAGCTTGCTGAAATAAAAAACTTCCTTCAATTGATCTAAAATATCATCTATGTGAGGAAGGGGATAACGATTTTTGATTGCTATCTTGTTCAGTGCTCGGTAGTCAATGCACATTCTCCATGAGCCATCTTTCTTTATCACCAAAACAATTGGTGACCCACATGGTGATGTGCTAGGCCTGATGAACCCTTTCTTGAGCAACACCTACACCTGCTTCTTGATTTTAGCATTCTCTAAAGTAGACAACCTGTACATCTTAATGTTAGGCAATGGAACATCTTGCTGCAAAATAATATCATGTGCTATTCCCTTTTTGGGTGGCAGACCTTTAGGTTCTTGGAACAAGACATCATATTTTGAAACAATCTTTTCTATATCAGCTTGTTGTTCAGTATTACAGCCCTCAAATACATTGGTTTTATCAGGTTTCCTTTCCTTTACAACCATCAGTAGGAACTGTTTGCATGAATTTATCATTATTTTCATCTGTCTTAAGTTTATGAGAGTATAATTATTCTTGAGCTTGTGAGCTCTTACAAAGTATTCGATTCCATCTTTAACAAGTAGATACTTGTTCTCAGCTCTATAGAAAATAGCTTTTCTATCATACAAGTAAGGAATTCCTAAAACAATTCCACATATATCCAAAGGAATTATGTCTAACTCAACCTCATCTACAAATGCTGACCCAAAAGAAAACTTGAGTTTGCATTGTCTAGCCACTTGTAGTTGTACTTTATCATTCAACCATCCTAATGGGTATGGTTTCTTGTGAGGTGTAGTTGCTAATCCCAACTTCTTTACAATTGCTTCAAAAATTAAATTTACTTGTGAGCCAATATCAAACAAAGTATCAATCTTTTGATATTTGCAAACAACTCGAATATGGAAAAGCTCATGTCTTTTCCTCTCATTCTCTTCATCAAAAATAGATTGAGCAGAATTACTAGTAGATGCATCAGAATTCTTACCTTTTATACCTGTGGTTGCAGTGGTTGTTTCATCTCCTGAGTATGACCCCAAATCTTTCTGAATAGCTGCAGCAGTCTTCTTCTTCTTGCCCTATAACTTCTTAGGTCTCAGCTCTGGATGCAGAATCCAACAATGCTCATCATAATGCCCATCCTTTTTACAGTGAGTTCATAAAGCTTTGCTTTTCTATGTAGTGTTAGCCTTCCTTGCTTTCCACTTCTACTTTCTTTTCTCATTTCTCTTACTTGCAGTGGGTTGGGATGGTCCCCCAACTTCTGGATTTCCATTCTTTCCTCTAGCTTCTAGATGAGTAGCTTGTACAGATACCTCATTTATACTAGTGGGATTAAACATGAGGATGGTATGCCTCATGTAACTGTGTATACCACCAATGTACTTCAAAAGAGTCTCTGGTGAGTCTACTGAGATTCCTAGAATTAATGCTCTCTTTCTAAATTCTTGAGTGTACCCTTGCACACTTTTCCCTTTCAACTGCTGAAGAGTTTTCCAACTCATCATGGCTTGTTGCATGTAGGCCAATGGATAGAACTGCTTTTTGATTGCAGAAAAAAAGTCACTCCAGACAGAGATAGCATGGTAGCAGAAAAAAAGTCACTCCAGACAGAGATAGCCTTACCATGTCTTTTCATGACAGCTTGGGTTCTGCCTTCCCACCAAATCAAGGAAATGCCTCCTAGGTGTAGGCTTTCCAGCTGAATTTTGCTCTTGTCTGAGTCGATGTTTTGCACTCTATAATACACGTCAATTTGTCTAATCCAATTGTCCAATTTTTCAGCATTTAGCTCTCTATCATATATAGGCAAGTCAAATTTAACATCTAGCTTGATCAAATATGATTTCTTATTATGCACAGGGCTATTAGGAGGTGTGAGAAAGCTTTCTTCTTTCCCTTTTCTTTTTAAGTGGTCATGGGAATGAGACTCATCTTATTCTTTATCTTGTTTAGAACCTGATGAATCTTCATCCTTATGCTTTTTAAAGTTCCTATACATTTCTTATACCATTGACTTTATAACTAGGAGAATCTTTATGAATTGAGGGTCTTGCCCCATAGAACCTTCCTCTGACATTGTCTTTTGAGGATAGACTCTCTCAATTTCAATATTAGTTTCAACCAACTCTCCTTCTCCTAATTTGATCTTTGATCTAGTAAGCATTCAACAGCTAAACCAACACAAGCTTGTCTAACCTTACAACCTAGAGCTCTAATATCACTTAATTTGATAATCACCATATGAGTGACCTCAGTTAAAGATTTATTAAATGAAGGTATTACAGACTCATATGTTGGTGTGTGTCTATGTTATTTAAGCAATGGATCGATCAGATTTCCAATACACAGACACTTGAAATGGAAAACAGTAGAGAAACACAATAAGCAAATATAAGAACACAAGAATTTAATAAGGAGTTCACCTTATCCTCTAGGGCTACATATCCGGTCTAGCTCTCAGTGGTGGCCTTATTTATTGTGTCTTGAAGTAGAGAATTACAATGAAGGAGCTCAATATGAGTCTCCTAAAATAGATTGGCTTGGCAGGGTGGTTCTTGGATTCCCCAAGCCACTGGAGTACACATACTCTCTTCCTTACCATCTTTTTGACCTCTCTGGTCTAACAGATCCTCTCAGGGATGGCTTGAATCTCTCAAGCTCTCTGGTGCTCGACGCTGCCTTTGGTCAGCTCGACACTCTAACTTCTTTCTTCTTTTTGCTTCACTGGTTCTTCTCTTTTCTGGTTTCTATCTTCCTCTCTGGGCACGCGTTTTATGTTCTTTGTTCATGGCTTTAAAGCCATTAGAGCTCATGGCAGTTCGTTTCCTCTTTTTCCTCCGTTGATTCGCCTGCTTACAGCTGCGCTTGGAGTTCCCTGTTCTCTGCGTCATCATCAAACTCACAGGGATGGCCACTTGTCCTCCTGTGAACTACGCCAGCTTGCCTCGTAAGTTCGTTTCTTCGGTTACGTTATGGAATGATTCATTTTCCACTATGGCAGGCAATTCATACTTCAAATTCTTCTAAATCATAGCTTATTTCCTCATCAATTCTGTCTTCTCCATCAGGTGTGATCTCAGCCATTAGATCTGGAGCCCCCCAAGTCCAACGCCATTCGCTCATCCCGCAAGGTTGACTAGCTCGACCGTTAGCACGCGATGAGTGGCGGTTTCCTCTCTCATCCATTGCCACTCGTCAGGTGTTGAGTGGAATCACTCCCTTTCCTTCAAAACTGATTACCACCCATGGACGCCCCCGATCAATACCACTGGTTTTGGAGCGGGTCCCGCCGTTAGCTCTTAGCCTTTTATCCCACAGTTTTCTTAGCTCTCATGTGACCGAGGGCTCGGGGCTTCTCCAATTTGAGGTTTTTCACCCAGCAATGCGCAATTAGCACTAAGCGCTAATCACGCATCAAAAACTACCTCTGTTTCCCAGTCCAGGCCTCCCAGGGGCTAACTTTGCCTCTCACATAGTCTCCATGGGCCTCACTCAGCGCGCTTTGACCGAGGTCCTCGTCGTTACATGCTGGTTGCCATTGCCACTAGTTTAGAGATGTTCTTGATCGTTGTTTTAAATCCTTTGAAGTCTGTGCTGATCTGGTATAGCCATGGCTCTGTTTAATCATTCTTTACGGATCCAATTCAGATAGTAGGATTTTCCATTTGGATAGTAGGATTATCTTTCAGAGAGTATAATTGTCATTCTTCATAGAGGAAGTCATAATAAAAAATCTCAATTTTAAGAAGTAAATAACTATGAAGCATGCGAATTCAGATTAGGATGTGTTGAAATACCCTATATGTCACGTTAATGATTTTTCTATGGGTGGTGGAATCTTTTAGTGAAAACATAGATTGAATACCATGGACATGTGTAAGGCTTATTGCGATAATTGTTTTTAATGATCTTAAATTAAATGAGAAGATCAATTCGTAGAGAAATTGGGATTTTAGAATGGGAGCTTATTTAGTCAATGAAAGACAAATGAAAATATTAGAATACGCTTTTACCCTTATTCTAGTGTTGAATAAAAATGTCATGAAAAATCATGTGTCTCTAGTTTTGGATAAAAGACCCTCAACTTTCTTTCCAACTTTTATGGTCACTAGCCACTTGTGAAAGGAGTAGGCATCTTTAAAAATACGGTGCCATTTAGAAGCGAAATACTAATTGCAGCAATGCAAAGGCAATTATTCCATTCGTTTATTTATTTCTCATTTGTTTGGTCATATTGTGAGCAACACTATATATATGGTGAAATTATTTTAGTACTAGTAAAAAATGATTAAATATATAATAAGTTTGAACCTTTGACATTTAGAGGACATTTCTCTCAATAAGTATGAAAATCATGCTGGAAACAGTTTTTGAAGTTTGGAGTCTTTTATTTTTAAGTTAACTAATTGGTTTGGAAGATGGAAAACCAACAACTTGGAAGAGTGGGACTTTTATATTCACTGAGGTATTAAAGAAATTATATGCTTGAAACTTATACTAGCACCTTCTAGTGGAATTGATAGTGCACTAATCCATTTCTTGCCAATATTTTGGTTTTGGTACCACCTTTCTACATATCCGGGTTCAAATGCTATTTTCCATGGTGGACAGTTGAATCTATTTCAACTCTAATTGTTATCAAGGGGTGTCACAAGGTTGTCACATGAGCATCTGTGATGCAAATTTTGACTTAGATAGCTACCCATACTAAGGCTCTATTTTGCAGTTCCATGTTATTGTTTATGAACATTATGTAATACTGATGCATTTGGTTGGACACATGAAATTACTTAGGTTTGATTTTGATGATGAAAGTGTTTGATGTATGACCTAATGTATGGCGTATTTGTCATGATTTATCTATTGCATGACTTATTAGAGCTATATTTGCTTCATGTATGGCTTAAGTGGATATGATTTATCTAATAAGTAACGTAATGAAATTATGATTTTTTTCCAATATGAACTACAAAATTGACACGTGGATACTAGACTTAATAATGTGATGATTATATGTCTTGTTGTTATATAAATGCATGAATGAGAGCTAACCCGCAGGGGGGGGGGGGGGGGGTGTGGGAAGAAACTATATGATAGCTGAGATCTACTCTTCCATTGAGGGAAAGTCGAGACATCCCACGGGGAAGGTGGCAAGACGATCTGACTGGATTATTTGATGACAAGTCCAACCAACTCTGTAGTGTGGTCCGTGTTATGGAGTTGAACCTAGTTGTAAGGAGGGGTGGAGGCATTTCCCACCGTGTATCCTTTGAAATTTTACTACTATAACTCTCTCTGGTTTGATACGCTTTCGAACTCCTTGTATCTTTTCATTCTAACTTTGGGATGAAGTTTTCTGAAGGAGGGGTGTATGTAATGCCCCACTTAAATCTTATCCTGCAAAATTTTATTAATGTTCACATTACTTGAAAATATTGAGAAATATTGATGAATACCTTCATTTGGAAAACTATAAATTTATTGTCTAATATAAAATTCATGATTTCTATTATTCAAATTCCCAACTTGCCTTCTCAAAGTGAATCTTAGGTAGCATATGGTCTCTTTCCATCATTTCAAATAATATATATATTCATCTCACATTCTCCAATGTACCCTCACATTTACTTGGGAGAAGACATGGTCCTCTCCAACTAATTATCAATATATATATATATATTCATCTCACATTCCCCAATGTACTCTCACATTTACTTGGAAGAAGACATGGTCCTCTCCAACTAATTATCAATATATATATTCATCTCACATTCCGCAATGTACTTTCACATGTACTTGGGAGAAAACATGGTCCTCCCCAACTAATTATCAATATATATATTCAACTCACATTCCCCAATGTACTCTCACATTTACTTGGGAGAAAACGTGGTCCTCATCTCACATTCCCAAGTGTACTCTCCCATTAATTACTTAGTATTATATTCATATCACATTTCCAAATGTACTCTTAGACTTACTTGGGAGAAGTGAAGTCAACTGTAAGGATGAAGGAAACATTAATGACATTAATGAGAGGTGGATAAGAAATGAAAGGCATAAAAGGGGAAGGAGGAAGGGAGAAAAGGGGATGTTGGGTCTTGCTTATGATTTTGAGGTTGGTTGTGATTTTAGAATTTGTTGTGATTTTTGGAGACCTTAGGAACCTGTGGAGGTTTCTTGGGTTGTTGAGAGGAGGGAAATATTTTTCATCTTGGCCTGGATCATTCATATTGGACACATACACTACATCTGGTTAGACTTGGGCTCGGAGGGCTAGGGAACCTGTGGAGGTTTCATGGGCTAGGAATTATTTCCTAGTTGGCTCGAAGGTAAATCTAGTAGGGTTAGTCAAGAGGAGCGTTTAGCAAGGGTAGCAGCTCAAAGGCATCTCTACCAGCTACCGGTACAGGTATTCGTCTATCGATTTCTCATGTAAATTTATTAAAATGAAATGTTCACTATAAGTTATAAGGATTAGAATGTAAATGGTAAATTTTTCATTGTTTAAAAGTCTTGTAAGAAAATAAGTTATTGCCTCTTATTGCATTTAAATTCTAGAGAAATACATATGTTAGAAGACCCTAGGATAGGGCTCTTACACCCTTATCTAACAGTTTCTGAACCTGTTTCCTAATCTCTTCATTCTCTATGGGAGTCATCTTATAAGTTGCTTTATTAGGTATATTTGCTCCTGGAATTAAATCTATGTGATGACTGATTTTTCTAATGGGTGGTAACTCATCAGGTAAATCATCTACAATGATATCACAATAACTATCCAACATCTCTTGAATTTCAATTGGTAAATCAGAAACTTTTGTGGAATTAATTATTACCTTGGGTTTGTAAACCAATGCAAAACTTACCTCATCTTCTTTTGTCTGATGCAAGAACTCCTTTCCACTCAGCAAAAGGGTCTTTGGATTATTTTTCTTTGATGTATCCTCTTCTTCGATTGGTAGCAATGTATGATTGACACCATGTTTGCTAAATTTGTATGTGTTCTTCTTTCCATCATGCATAGCTCCTTTGTCATACTGCCAAGGTCTACCCAACAATATGTGACACACATCCATAGGCATCGCATCGCACGTAATTTTGTCTCTGTATTTACCCAATTGCAACTCAACTTCCCATTTCTCATTCACTACCAACTGATATCCCTTTTGAAGCCATGACACCTTGTAAGGTGTTGGATGTTTCTTTGTTTGTAATTTCAACTTCTCAACCACTTCTGTTGAGACCAAATTATCTATACTACCACTGTCTATTATCATCTGGCAACACTTCCCTTGAATCTTACACACAATCTTGAACAAGGTTTCTCTCTGTGTTGGTTCAATAATTTCCTTAGCTGGTTTTAACAAAATTTTATTGACTACCAAAGATTCCCCTTTCTCTGGTAGATTCTCTTCTTCTATTACCTTTGTTGTTTCCCCTTCAATTTTTGCAACAATTTCATTCCTCTAATTCATTCCTATATTTTTTGGGCACTCATAGGCTCTGTGTCCTAGTTTGCTACATCTGTAACATTTGATTTCTCTTCCTCTACTTCTCCCTCCTCTTCCTCTATAAAAACGCCCTTTGCCACTTGCATCATCTCCTGTGGGTGCATGTTGACTTGAGCTATTGCTAGCTCCATCTCTAGGTGTTGTAGATCTTCCTCTACCACCTTGACTTTCCCTTCCTCAAAATGTATCTCTATTTATGGCATACTGCTTCCTCATGAGTTCTTCTTCAGCCTTCAATACCATCTGATAAACCTCTTCTACTATTTTAGGAGAAAGCACACTTATCTCATCTTGAATGTCAATGCTAAGATCATTCACATATCTTGCAACCTTCTCATTTGTATCTCAAATTTGTCTAGCTCTTATGCTCACTTTGTAAAATTTCTTTGTGTATTATTTCACTATCAAAGACCTCTGTCTAAGATTCTGCATCTGTCTAAATAATGTATGTTCATAATCACTTGGAAAAAAATTACCCCTCAACTTTGTCATCATCCGGCTCATATTCTTAATTGGTTGCTTACCAAGTCTCCTTCTTTCTACCTTCACTCCATCCCACCAAAGTCTTGCATGTCCTCTCAATTTTGTGACAACAAATGTCACTCTCTTCCCTTCTTCTGTTTCTTTATAATCAAAGAATTTATCCATGTCATTAATATAATCTATTAATTCCTCTGGGTTTAAACCTCATGTATAAACTGAAAGCTCAAGTTTGGGTTTAGATGTGGATCTCAACACTGACTTAAAGAATCTCATTTCAGGAGTGACTTTTACAGGTTCTTCTTCTTCTGTAGCTTCAACTTCAGGTTCACTAACATCTCCAACATTTGCATCTCTTCCCATTTCCATTTCTTCTAATCTAGCTTGCATCTATTGCATAGCTTCCAACATTTCAGTGTTTGCAACTGGTCATCCTCTTTTACCACGTCCTCTTTCAACTTTGAAAGCCATGTTGGATTTCTTTTTCTGATCAATGTTAATAAGCTACTCTGATACCACAAATGGTGGTCTGGGTGTAGGTCTAATGAATAATCGTTCAAATCCAGAAACGATTCCTTCCAGTTCAGGTGGAACTGCTTCTTGGATTTCCTTTGGAGTATTAGTTATCTACCTCCAAACTTGGCTATTCTGCTAAAATAGCAGAACTTCTTAATGTTACCGCAATATGACAACCTTTCAAGTTCCACGGAACCAAAAGGAATTCAAACTTTTGGTTAATTCCTTATCACGTCCATTTTCCCCCAAACATTATCACGTTAACCGATCAACAAAACTAATCGATGATCCTCCATCGTTAATCAAAGCACACTTGATCCAACAGTTAACAACGATATCGGATGGAGATCTTGCACAACTTTTATCCACCCGATAAAGTGGTTTTTCCTCTCTACTCGAGTACTACGTGTCAGTTGATTAATGGAATCACTTAGAATTTCAAAACACAACTTACCACTTTTTCTCCATCCGATAAACAGCTACACTAATACAACCTCTTTTCTTCCTTGACTAATGCATGAGCTCATTGGCGCACGATGACCGTTAGATCTATTGGATCTGTCGAGCGGACGATTCTAGGCTCCCTTGGTTAACACGATTTTGTCAAGTTTCTCTTCTCTGTTCTACCAATATTAACACCTTTGCTACATTTAACTTGTCTCAAACCATATTCTTTGTTGTTTTTAGGACATAATAAAATTATTTCAAAACATGGAAAACACAAGATTGTGGGATACAATACAGGTTTTACATACTCTAATTCAAAAATCAAACTTTAAATCAACATAACTGAGAGATATTTCTAAGGAATACAACGCCTCTCGGATTGACCAATTATACACAAATACACAGAGATACAATTTCTGTAATTTAATCTTATACGGCCTAATCAAGCCAAATGAGTCAAAATCCTTTTACATTCATTCAGAACTTACATAAATACCATTTCATTATAACAATCAGATTCTTAATCCATGGATCGAATGTGCCTAGTCTTAGAAAATATCTAATCTGGTTGGTGTTCTCCTTGAGAATCTCAACTGGATCTAAAGAGCTTGAATTAATTATAAAATCACTCAATCCCTAAATGGTAGTTCAAAACCTATCTAGAAAAAATTGTAAATTGATAGCTAAAAGATCCCACTCTTTTGCTTGTGAACTTTTTTTGTATTTTTAGAATAAATTCAAAGCCTTTTATCTTCAAGCCTCATGCTCCTACATCAATCCCCATCTTTTCTCTTTTTTACACTAGCAATTATGAGATTCAAAAATCATTTATTATGCTCATCTTCCAACTCAATTATCTTAATTATTTCCTCTGGATGGATTTGATATCTCTTTTATTCTCCATACTACTCAAAATTAATATGTTATTTAGTTTTTCTTTACCTCTTTAATTTCATATTTGAGGCTACAAATTTCTTCATGATTAATTGTTTATCCTTATATTTTAATCTTTAATTTCAATTCTAATATTTCAAATTTGTTATCAATCATTTTATTTAGTTCTATTGTATATTCCACTTTTCTTTTTCCTCATGAATTTATATTATTCTAAATACTATCTAAAATTAAAATAAAAAATAAATAAATAAAACTTGTACACATAAATTATGAAAAATAAAGAAACAAGTAATAAAATATCTCATTTTTAATTTTGAAATAAAATATTTCATTAAACACAATTAAATTATAGTTTTGAATTTGAAAAAATTATTGTAAAAATAATTATATTATTTTGTAATTTAAATGTTTTTAAACGGTTAATAAAACTAACTAGAATTAAATGAGTATAAAAAGTATTTTGGAACAAACCAGTGAACTTTATTTTTGTTTGAAATTTTAAAGATTTAAAACAATGAAAATGTAATGAGTATTATATGCCGTTATTAAAAGTTTTCTTCAATAATTTTTAAAGAAACATGTAACTGTCCCTGTCAATTTGTGTAGAATTTTGAGTCATAATGACCGCATATAATATAGAAATAGACTTTATGAGAAATGTATAGTTTTTAGTTTTTTTTAATGTATTAGCATTGAAAATGAATATATGAATTTTTTAAATTATTTTATTATTTTGTATTTTTTATAATATCTCTTTAAGATTAACCATACCATACTCTAATGTTAGAGTGTCAACAATGCAATGTAGTTAGTCCTTAAAGGTTTTATGACAAAGTTAGTTATGTTTTTTCCATTTTTAAAGTTAATTTTGTTGAAAATGAATAAAGATTTGGTTAAAATTGGTAATGTTGAAATTTGATAAATATTCTTTTAACTATAAATTTGATTCATATTTTGGAAAAATATGAATTCTAAATAATAAAAATAGTAATTTAATCATAAATTATATCTTCACATTCCAATTAAAAAATATAATATTATAGTAATTAACCAGCGCAACAAACCATCAATAATTAACTAGTTATAAAAATTAACCACTGCCCTATACTATTGGCCAGCCAGAAAAAGCCTATTTGGACATGGTTTTGTTACCAATATTTACCGTACCCAAACCGAAAGAGTCAAAATTTGCTTTGTATCCATTCCATGAGATGGTGCTGTAAATTTGCATTGAAGGCATGATGAACCCTAACTACCTTGCAGGTGGCAATTAGACATTAATGCGGTCTGACTTTATTTGTAACACCAACTATTTAGAGCTTTCATTTGCGTTCGAGAACTATGACCAGATGTCCTCCCTTTTTTGCATATTCCATGCGCTCGCTCAGTCTCTCTCCCATTGTTTCTCCGAATCTCTCGAACAACGCATCCACTATTTCTTCTCCGAAGTGGAGTTTTATCAGGCTTTCAGTCACTGCTCTCAACTGCTTTGCAAGTTTTCTTCCATACGCATGCTTTAGAGAGGCTGAGCTCCCTGTCATCGCTTCAATCTCCTCCTCACTAAATGTCTCTGATTTTCTTATCACCTCCAATCTTACTATTTCAAATGAACCCTCTCTTGTTACTTCGCTGCTCACTTCCTCTGGACATGGAGCATACAAGGGGATGTTGAACGAGTCAACTTTCTCCTGCTCGATCAGCCCCTGCACAAATATTAAACTTATTATTAGCCATTTCAATTCAAGATCAAACGCATTCAAACTGCAAAATCAATAATATAAAACTACCTGAGACACCAAATCATTCAAACTGCTTCCTAATGTCTCCCAGGGGAAAGCAATGAAACCCTGATCGCTTGGATCGCGAGATGTTCGACCCGTTAACACCAAAAATATGCGGCCCCCACAAACCAACTCCTCTGCTCGGGCTCTCAGAAACGCGTTAAAATCCCTCTGATATTGACGAAAATAAGCTTCTCCAACAGCTCGAGACCCTTCGCAGAAGATTTTTCCCTTGTTCCATGCCACTGAATTTTTCTCCAAAATCTCAGGAGGAACCTGATCATGATCATAAGAAGACATCAAGATCTTATACCACAAGACTGAGTTTGAATTTAAATGAGAAATTATTATTGCAATTTGGATATTTGTGTAAAAACATACTTGAGACAACCAGTGAAGACTGTATGATGAATGAACGAAATGGAGAGTCTTGTCTGGAAAAAGCCTGCCGTAGAACGAACCCGGTATCCCTGCTGCGAAATACCATCTATCTACGGCACCCTCTTCATTCTGGAGATCAGTATTTATAGAAAAAGGAGGCAAAATTCTAAAGAGTGAATTAAAATCAGAAGCAGGAAGATCGTTAAAGAATACTTGGCACTGCGGAACAGTTATGCCCGCAGATAGACATTTGGCTTTGAGGGTCTTTGTTATATTTTCAACCGCGAAGAGGGCATTCGGTCCAGAAGAACTACCAAGGTCTGCAATGCAAAATGTCTTGCATTCCACCGTTAACTTCATTGGTAAAATGGCTTCTTCCAACATAGGCTGTACAATTTGTAATACGTTCTTCTGCATTGCGAGACAAAGTATATTAAAATTTAAATGAAATATTGTATAGTTAACAGAGATGAAAAAGAGAAAATGATCCATCGATCGAAATTCAAAACCTGGAGGAGAGTGGAATTTTGAGCATAGCTGGATTCTCCAAGCCCAGAATTCATATGAAAATCTTTCTCCATCTTCATGTCGACCCCCATTCTCGTTGCAGTCACAGAGAAACCTGGAGACCGATAGATAAACGAGAGTGTTAAAGTTGAGGCCGTCAGATGCGATTTTAAAGCAACCACGGGTGGCTGGATTTCAGGCTTCTAGATGAGTGCCGAGTATTGGCTGAACGGAAAGTTCACGTTTTCAAAATTATTCCACACAAATTAGAGTTGGTAGATCTATACCCTTGTGGCCTACCGTGACAACTTGAAATTTGATATTTATTTCAACATTCAAGCTGCAAAGGTGGACTTTGAAGTTTGAATCCCATATTTCAAATCTCTTATATAAATGAGATATTGACGATTGGGCGAAGTGGAAATATTATATGTATCGATGGTTTTCAAGTTCGAATTTGGTGAAATAAAGTATTTAATATTTTGAAAAATTTGCACACGTAGGTTACCTTACAGAGTTTACGACTTAAATATGTAATTTTAATAAATTTTTATCAAATTTTAAATAAATAAATAAAAAATACCTAAAACACTTAGAAATTGTCACATGCCACTTGTTATCTTGTGCAACGTTGATGTTAGTGTTAGACAATTGAAATGGTCTCGGCCATCAGAGTGAAAATAGTTGTCAGTTAACAGTTATGTGGTCTCGGCCATCAGAGTGAAAATAGTTGTCAGTTAACAGTTATGTGTGAGTTACGAAACATAATGGAATATCAAAACCTCCTGCGCTGAAAACAAAGCCTCTCAAAGCTTCCACTAGGCTGCAGCCCCAAACATCCGCTCCCACACCATTTATCTGTCCATCAGCGTCGGCTACCACAAAGCGCTGAAACTATACTAATATTTCTTCTACTCTTTGTTCTACTAATTTTTGGGAATTTCCATAAGCACTTCTGCTCTTTTTTCTACTAATTTTGGGGTATTTCCATAGCACTAGTGAGATGGCTCCACTCTTTGCAGGAGGTTGTATATGCATTCTCCCACCGGATTTGCCGCCCTCAGTAGCCTGGAAAGAAGCCATTGGATATGGTGCGGGAATCGAACTGCTCAGTCTCTTCAAGTAAAGACGGTATTTCTGGAGCAAAACATGAATTATTTCTTTGTAAGGGATATGCCTGAGAAGCCAACAAAAGCTTTCCTCTAGTCACAACATTCAGTCATATGCATTCTGAATTTGCATCTGCCCAAACCTAAAAGAATTGGATTTTCTACACAAATGTCGTGCTAATGTTCAATATAGTTAAATTTATTATATTTTTGCTTAAAAATTAAACATTGTTTCTTATTTTTATATGCATCAAGTAAATAATTGTTTAGATGTTCAACCCGGCAGGTTTTTGGTCGGAAGCTTGATTCCGTTGAGCTTTCCATAACAGACTTAGAGCAACAGAAGCCATTTGCTAGAAACTGCCTTTCAATTCAGCTCGTAATTGACTAACAGTTGATTGTTTACTAGGCATGATGCCAATCCCTCCCAACACCTAACAGACTTAGAGCAACAGAAGCCATTTGTTAGAAACTGCCTTTCGATTCAGCTCGTAATTGACTAACACTTGATTGTTTACTAGGCATGATGCCAATCCCTCCCAACACCTAAGCTCGATTCGCTGCCTGTTTCTGCTCGTAAATAATTATTGAATAAAAACAATAAATTGAATCTAAAGGGAAATTCCAGTCCTTTACTATACATCTGTAACAACTTTTATGTGTATTCAATTTTTGTGTATTTTGTCATGTAGTTTTCATTCAGCATTTTGAACCGTACATTACAATGAATCAAAATAGTTAAATTTTATCATTAGTATGAGAAAAACCACTGATGTTATTGTAATATCAAAGTTGCGATGTATATAATATCAACACAGGGGATGAGTTTAATGCAAAAGCTTCAATATATATATATATATATATATATAAAACAATCTAACTGGACAGCATAGAAATTCATGGGTTCCTTTGTCATACAGGATAATTTAGTGGAGGAATAACCAAAGAAAGATAGTCCAAATTATTTACACAATCAGTATGATCTTAGTTTAAAATCACACACAAAATTATGCCAAACCCTCACAAAAACCTTTCTCTACAGCCTAAAAGAGTAGAGAGCAGAATGTGAGCTCTGATACCAAGATAAAAATCAGACTTGATAATAGACCATGCTTTTTTGGCTTAGGAGAGTACTCATCACTGTTATTCATATTGATAAAATTTCTGATCCTCTGATGAATAAGTCTTCAATGAGCCACCACCCGACAAGTCTGATCCGCTGCCCCCAAACATATCAGGAACTCCAATGCGCCACCACTGGGCAAATCTGATATGCTACCACCGAACAGATCAGGAACTCCAATGCGCCACCACCGGGAAAATCCGATCTACTGCCACCGAACAGATCAAGAACTCCAGTGCACCACCACCGCGCAAATCCGATCTGCTGCCACCGAGCAGATCAGGAACTCCAATGCACCACCACCGGGCAAATCCGATTTACTGCCACCTAGCAGATCAGAAACTCCAATGCACCACCACTGGGCAAATCCAATCTGCTACCACTAAGCAGATCAGGGACTCCAATGTGCCACCACCGCGCAAATCCGATATCTATATATATATATATAAAACAATCTAAATGGACAACATAGAAATTCATGGGTTCCTTTGTCATACAGGATAATTTAGTGGAGGAATAACCAAAGAAAGATAGTCCAAATTATTTACACAATCAGTATGATCTTAGTTCAAAATCAGACATAAAATTATGCCAAACCCTCACAAAAACCTTTCTCTACAGCCTAAAAGAGCAGAGAGCAGAATGTGAGCTCTGATACCAAGATAAAATTCAGACTTGACAATAGACCATGACTTTTTTGGCTTAGGAGAGTACTCATCATTGTTATTCATATTGATAAAATTTCTGATCTTCTGATGAATAAGTCTTCAATGAGCCACCACCGGGCAAGTCTGATCTGCTGCCACCAAACATATCAGGAACTCCAATGCGCCACCACTGGGCAAATCCGATCTGCTACCACCGAACAGATCATGAACTCCAATGCCCCACAACCAGGCAAATCCGATCTGCTGCCACCGAACAGATCAAGAACTCCAATGCGCCACCACGGGGAAAATCCGATATGCTGCCACCGAGCAGATCAGGAACTCCAATGCACCACCACCGGGCAAATCTGATCTACTGCCACCTAGCAGATCAGGAACTCCAATGCACCACCACCGGGTAAATCCAATCTGCTACCACTGAGCAGATCAGGGACTCCAATGTGCCACCTCCGGGCGAATCCGATCTGCCGCCACCGAACAGATCGAGAATTTGAAAGTGCCACCACCAGGCAAGGCTGATCCACAAAAAATTACAGATTTTCCAAAGAGAAAGAGGCTGGCGCTCCTTGACGGTGAAAGATCCGCGCCGAAAACAAAATCGATGCGTCTTACGAAATTGGCGCGATTAAGGATTACTTTTTCGCGCCAATAGAAATTCCTGGCGTGCTGGCACGATTATCACTCTCAAACTTGCGCCAAATGGCGCGATTGTTCCTTAAAAATCTGCACCAACCCTTCTTTCCGCTCAAAAATGGCGCGACTGTTTGCGACTAAACCATGCCAACCCTTTCTTCCGCTCAGAGATGATAAGTCATTTGAGACCTGTGTTCCAGGTGTTACTGTAGTCCACCTGATTTTACGAATGCTTCTATATACACTACCACCACTACAGTTCTGTAATCAATGATGCATCTTAAAAAAAATAAAAAAAATTAAGATTGTCCCTACTCTGTGCTTTGATACCAAGATAAAAATCAGACTTGAATTGAAAAAGGAGTTGCAGCTCACAGGTGAGTACTGCACCTGGAGACTGCGCTCAAAACAAAGAGAACTCTCTCTGTACACTCTACTGTACATGAATGAAAGATTACATCATTAAGTACAACAGGAAGTTGCAACCAAACTCCTAAACTCTAGGAACAAATCCTAAACTAAATTGTCAGTGATCACTTACAAGGGTTTACACATTCTTGCAATTATCAGTCGTCACTTACGAGGGTTTACGCTCCACATTAGAACATAAATTTTCCTATGGGGTCTTCAGATTCAGTAGGAAGTTGTCTGTGTGATGGATTCGGGCAACTTGGGAGGAACCCTACACATCACAGTAAATTTAACTCAGATTAGACATGGGAAATTGATCTAAAATCTAAATTATATCAGAGAGAGTAGAGCAACTGAGATGCACACACAAACAACTCAGAACTTCACAACACAGCTTCATTCGCTGATTAAACATGTATTTATATAGGACAGAGATCTTTCTAGAGATCGATGGGGTGGTGGCTTCTTCAGGAAGCTTCCCCAATTGTCAATGAATTCTAGAAACTCCATTTAATACATCTGCTGAATTCTAGCCGCTCTATGCCGACTATCGTTGTCATACAGTCGTTATGATTAATGGTCTAACACCTCCCCTTAATCATGACGACCTAAAATTTAACTTGCCTGCTCGTCTAAGTCTCAGCTAGGCTTACAACAAAACATTTCATTTTTGCCTTCTTGCTAAAGGGTCCATGCTTGTTCCTTTTCCTTTGCTGGTGCAGTTTCATCTTCACCTTTCTGGGTTTCCTTATGAAATTCCTTTGCTCCTTTCTTACGTACTTATCGTCAATAACCTCTTCTGGATTGGGATGCAATGAAAGATCCCGAACTAAGTAATCTAATTCAAGTTCTTGGGACTTATACTTGTCCTTAATGCTTGCAATTTCTTCAAGTTGTGTTGCTTCTTCCTGATTATCAATATCTGCACACTCAAAAACAATGTTAGATTCATAAACAAAACCATATTGATTTTTGTTGTCGTGGTCTTTGGAAATAGCTTTGCTTCCTTCATTTTTCTTCGCTGACATAGTTGGTTGATTCATGTCTTCAACCTCTTTCGTCAATTTTGTTGCTGCAAACATGTTGTCCTGCATTTCATTTGTGTATGGAGGTAAGCAACTATTCTGACCAAACAACTCATCAATAAGATGCTTTTCATGCATCATATTTAACCACTCATCATAGGATACATAATTGTCATCAAATTTGAATTCATAAATCTCTGCATCACAAGGTGTTTCCTTAATATCACTTACTACTTTATTGTTAGCTAAAGAAATACTTTCAGCCTTAATCCCAGCTATGATGCTTTCAACATAATCACTTTTAGCAACAACTCCATCATCTTCAGCTTTCTCACTACCCTCCATACTATATTTCATTTCAAGAATATCCCAAAATATTTTTGCATCACATATTTCACCAAATTCATACAAAATATTAGACAAAATATTTTCACCTAAAGTTGATATGATGAAAAAAAATGCTATTTCACCTCTACTTTTATCAATGGAATTTATGGAAATTCCTTGAACAAATTGCCATAAATTTACTGAACCAAACAATCCCTCCATTTTTATTGCCCAAAGTTTAAAATTTTTACCTGAAAAAATTGGCAAAATTGGCATTAATCGTTTTAGTATTGCATCTGTGTCCTCAAATTCTTCTATCTGATTAAGATCTTCTTTTGGTTGAAGCATTTCATATTCTTTTGCAACTATTGCCATTTCATTCTTTCTCCTCACCTGCTTCAATTCTCTCCGAGTCCTCTGTTGACCCATCCCTTTACCATAGAGTCAAATATGCAACAAAAACAAACATTAGCTCCTCAACACACCAAACTCTACGTGGCCTTCACACCATCAAGCCCTCACAGCCCAACATGATTTCCTAGTCAAGCGCTCGATATCCACTTACTGTAACCCAAGTATACAGTCAACACAAACTTTCTATGAGCCCTCAAAACCATTTAAGACAATACCACACACATCCTCAGCTCCACAAGGTTGTAACCCTCGGCAGCTTCCACAAAGCCTTTACACAGTGATCACATCCTCAGCTTACCGCAATAGACTCACCGCTCACTAGATCAAAACTGACTCTGTAACGTATAGGTCGCCACACCACGCATAGGTTGCCAGACCAACAATTCGACTCCCCATAGACGCACAAAACATGACCTCTTCATGCCACAACTAAACGGGCCACTCACACCATAGTCATTGGTCACTCAAACTAGTCTCCTCACTATGTATTGTATTCATTAGATGAATACAAATTTTGAAAAAACATTATCACCGATCAATTGAATCACTTGCACCAAGCTCTATGCTCCAATAGGCCACTCCAGACATAGACACCGACTGCTAATTGATCACGACTGGAATGATTTCACACCACACCACACAAGCTTCAACGCAGAGATCTCAGCCCTATCCTTCACATTTGAGTTCTCGCCAGTTAATTGTTACTCCAAACAACTTCACACAAGCTTCAGACTCGCGGATACCAGCAATATGGGCCTCTTCTACATGAAGGCCCAAATGGGCTATCAGCTCAATTCTTTTCACACAGCAGCAACTTTCTCTACTTTCAGCCTCACAACTGAATCCTCCTTTGGCTACTCATTTATGCCTCTTCCATATATTTTACTGGTTCAATCAATCCTTTTAATAGTATGCCAATTCCTATTTCAAGTTACATTTATTCCATAGCTTAAATACGTTTGTAACATGAACACATTTATTCTCATTGTTATGAAACCAGCGCAAGAAAAGATAGATCAACGTCTTAGAATTCAGCCTCTTCAAGGGGGAAACTTCCTTTACATTATATAAATGAACAATTCTTGGATGATACAAATGAAAAGACCTCCTTTCTATATATAGGAGTCTAAGGGTTCATTATATAATCAGAGCCTACATAACAATAATAATGTAAGGGCACAATAATAACAATAGTGGACTTCTATGGGGCACCAATAGTAACAATATGGGCACTACATGGGTACATCAATATAATAAGGGGTTTGTACTAATAATAATAAGGGGTTACACTAGTAGTATAGGGGCCTAACATGCCCCTCTCCTTCAAAAAGTGTTGTCCTCAACGCTTGAGTAGTTCTTGATGCTTCTGTATAAACTTCTTGTCCTCCGATATGGAATCTTCAGCGAGTAAGTTATTCACTTGATGAGATACTCTGAAATTGATTGATTTAGTAACTGTCAGGTTCTTGTTTCTGTGACTGCTCCAAGTTCCAATATGATTTTTCCTTTCTCTTCAATTTCTGGCAATATTGTTTGAATTGGGATCTTTTGCAACTTTTGAATAAGTGGCCATATTTCTTCATCCTTCTTCGATTCATCCCTTGCTTTGTTTATCCAATCTCGTTGGATAATAGAAATAGAATAA
>APFE030570376.1:22500-48605 GCA_000404065.3 Pinus taeda
TTTTTCTTCCAATTGTTGTGGTGTAACCCTTGTAGGTTGTGAAAGGCTAGGAGAAACAACACTTCCATCTTCATAGCTATGAGGGGTAGAATTCATTGTTGCCATAATTTTACTTTCTAGTATGTCACAAAAGTCTTTCCAATTGTTGTGGTGTTGCTCTAAAGAAGGTGTTGCTCTTTGTATCCTCATAATGTGCTATCATTTCCTCTGTGAGAATTGACCACGTAACAAGCCGTTTATGAGAACAAAGCCCTTTATACCATAAAAATTGATCCGATTCTAAATATGAAGATGCAATACATACCTTTTGTAACAATGGTACACCATGTAGATGAAAATATTGCTCCATCTGAAGTATCCAAGTTACCGGATCCTTGCCATCAAACTTTCTCATCTTGTTTTTTATTGATTTTAGGAGCTCAATCTTGAAACGATTGTAACTCTGTACTTTCGGATCTTTAAGTTCTGAAATTGTGACCTGCAGTAGCCGTCTATGTCTTCTTTCCAATGCCACCAGTCTGATCCAAATTGAATTCTCCAAGAAAGAGTTATGTACAATCTCCCAAGATGACCTGATTATAGACCTTTCTAGAAGAGCGAACTTGTATGAAGTGCCATGTGTCACTGTTTCGACCTTTGGCACTGAACAATATATGCAAGAAACTAAAGTCTGCCCTCTTTCTGTACCTTCTTATGAAATTTCAATCCTATGCTTAGAGAGAAAATTATGACAATTTTCCCCAGGTCACTTGTTTGGAATGTAATTTAGGAGTCTGCAAAAAGACCAACTTCCTTAGATCATATCTCCACAAACATAGCGCGAAAAGCTCTGAAATTCGGACCCGAGATTCAGCGCGATGTCTTCTCAAATGGTTTTTTTTTCACTTTGGAAACGTCGCAGAAAAAAAGTTATAGCGAAAATACCACGATGACCTGTTTGGAGCAACGAAACCCTAGAATCCAAAGCTCTGATACCAAATGTTACTGGAAACCAGCTAAAGAAAAGATAGAAAATAGATCCAAATGCTTTAGAATTCAGCCTTCTTTGAGGGTACCTTTCTTACATTACATAAATGATAATCTTGATGATACAATGAAAAGGACCTCTTTCTATCTATAGGAGTCTAAGGGCACATAACATAATCAGAGCCGACATAACAATAATAATGTAAGGGCACAATAATAACAATAGTGGGCTTCTATGGGGCACAATAGTAACAATATGGGCACTACATGGGTACATCAATATAATAAGGGGGTTGTACTAATAATAATAAGGGGTTACACTAGTAGTATAGGGGCCTAGCACTCATCCTGTTCAAGGACTCAATTAATTACTAGCATAATACTTCTATTTCAAATTACATTATTTACCAACATACTTATTCTATTCCAGAATACCTTCACTCAACAACCTAAACACTTCTATTTTCAATCATATAATTATTCATCAACATCCTTTTAACAATTACCATAAATACTTATTCTTTGAAATGCAGTTAACTCTCAAGAAGTGATAATGCTTATCTATCCTCGGAAATTAATCACAGTCGACTATCTAGACCAGAACAACTATAATTTACTGAATTTTCCTCCCAACTTTGAGACTCGCTTTTAAGCCTGAGTCTCCTCATGAGTTGCTACTCAATGCAGTATGACTAGCGGTCTTTTCACAGTTATGTCTTCACCAAACATAGCCTATAAACTTCTTCTGACATATCAACACAGAAATATTTTTGTCTTTCTTCTCTTCTTTCCTCTCCTATCTCAGGTACCCCTACCCTCTTGATATTTTGTTGAATAAATCTTCTTAGAAGTAGTTAGGGATAGGTAATGCCTACCCTAACTACCTAACATGTGAAAGTTACATGTTAGTCATAAAATAATTTGAAATATTTTTGTCTTTCTTCTCTTCTTTCCTCTCCTATCTCAAGTTCCCCTACCCTCTTGATATTTTGTTGAATAAATCTTCTTAGAAGTAGTTAGGGATAGGTGATGCTACCCTAACTACCTCACATGTGAAAGTTACATGTTAGTCATAAAATAATTTGCTTTATGCACATTTAATTAAAATAATAAATATTAAAACTTAAATAGTACAATTGCAACAAAATATTTACAATTACTGGAGTCATCACACAATGTGATGTGATATTATAATTATAATTGTAATTAATATTATATTATAATTAATATTCTCATTAAAATAATAATAATAATATATTAATATTACTAATAATAATTTATATTATTATCAATAATATTAAGGGGTCGTGGTCAATAACAATGTTTGAATCATGTTTTTATGGTGAAAATGGATTAAGCACCATCAAAACTTTATATGAACCCAAAATTGATGTTGACAATGTTACAAGTTTATTACAAAAATCCTTGCTCGAGTGTTCCATAATTTTTAGTTTAAATTCAAATTGTGTTAACATAAAGTTAATAAATTAATAATAATAATCATATAATGATAATTAATGCATTATTAATAAATTTATATTATTGTATTTATATTTATAATAATCTATATGAATAAATTTATTATTATCAATATTTACATATTCTTTTATTATTAAAAATAATTGTTATTAAATATTATTAATAACAGGTAACTATTATTGAATAATTAATATTATCAGTTAATTATAATACATTTCATTAAGTATATATTAATAATATTAAAATTAATTAAGTTCATAAGTTTTTAAGTGTGAGGTTCTTCCTCATGATAGCAGATTCGTCCCCATAAAATGAACATATTTTTTTCGGACACATGTCAAATATTGTGAGTTTATGCTTCAGAAAAAACAAATGATCAGACAACTCTAATCTCTCTTCTCATTTGTTTAGACTTCCGAAAGAACAAACACCGCACAACTCTGATATCTGTACCATTTATCACACATGGCTACGACGAATCAAACCTCATGTATTCTCGATCTTTCTTCATAATCTCTGTTGAAATTTATACAAAATCTTTTAATGTCTTGCGATCTGATCGTTCTTTCATGGCATGCGTAGATTGTAAAGTTGCGACCTTTAATCAAGAAGAGAGCCATGAGAAATTATGGGAACGTAGCACATCTAGAGAAATCACGTTTTCCAGCCTTTCTTGCGCTCTATGTAATAATCTGCGTAGCCAACAATATTGAGAGTTGCACAACTGCCACAAGAATTCCAGTGACCAACTTCACCGCCATAAACGACCAAATGGAGAAAGTGAGTGATCGAAGTAACGATTCACGCTGAAGACTCTGGTGCGTGGGCTGTTGGAAATTTTAATGCCAACTATAGCCTTAAACGTGCTGACAACCATTATGTTTGCTTGCTCAACCATTACACAGTTGCGATTTTGTTGTCACTGCAAAAACACTAAAGTCATAGCAGAAACACTAAAGTCATAGCAGAAGTACAACGCTGACCATTTGGCACACTCCAAACACCTGCATGTCTATAAACCCAGTTACTAAGTAAAATCGCCCATGTTGCATATTAAATATAATTAATGTCAAATTTGTATGTTAAGATAAATATGCAAGTAAAAATCATTTATAATGTTGGGTATGTTGGGCATATATTGCGCATGTTAGGGAGTGGAGGAAATTTTGGTGGGCGAGTGAAACCCAGTTTTACAGAGGTTTACTCTCCAACCCAGTAATGGGTAAATCAGAGTAAGTTTGTTTTGTGTTTCACTTGGAGCTCCAACCTCCATTTCTCATGTGAATGTAATCTATTTATGTTTTGACATATAATATAAAGTGTGGTTAGTTGCGTTATGGTTTTAATATTAGACGAGTAAATTTACACAACCTCTTTTATTTTACTCTGTTCTTCCGTGAATGAACTCTTTGTTTTAATTAAGTCCTTGTGTGGTTGCGATATCCTCACCGCAACCTAAGATTTACCTTTCTGCAACTGAAGGTGACCTTGCCTACTTCGTGGCAATTGATTTTTGAGTTCTAAGTTCCTTTGCCCTCATAAAATTATTTTTCTAACATGGTATCAGAGCCCGTTATATATTGTTAGTGTAAAAACAAGTGTTTTTTGAGTTATATATTGTTAGTGTAAAAACAAGTGTTTTTTGAGTTCTGAGTTCCTTTGCCCTCGTAAAATTATTTTTGTAACATGGTATCAGAGCCCGTTATATATTGTTAGTGTAAAAACAAGTGTTTTTACTAGTAATTAAAATTTGTTTAGAGGGCAGAGTGTTTTTTCCTTTAGAGCGAATTTACCAGAAGGTAGAAAGTTTTTTTTACACTTAGAAATGGCAACATCAAGCACAAGATTGACTAATCCTAGATACCTCAATTTAATAGAAAAAATTATGATTATTGAGATATTACAATGAAGGCCATGTTTTCATCTCAAGACATTTGGAATTTGGAGGAGAATGGTTTTTAAGAACCAGCAGATGCAGTAGCACACAATTCTTTGTCTCAAGCAGAAAGAGATCTATTAAGGGACAAAAGGAAGAAGGATTCAAAAGCCTTGTTCTATATTTTCCAAGCAGTCCATGAAAGTATTTTTTCAAGGGTTGCAGCAACAACTAAGTCCAAGAAAGCATGGTACACCCTCCAGACAGCCTATCAAGGCATGACAAAAGTGAAGAAAGAAAAAATTGCAAATAATGAGAAAAGATTTTGAAACACTTTGTATGAAAGGGTCTGAGAATGTAGACTCATTTTTTACACATGTAATTGGTTTGGTTACTCAAATTAGATCTCATGGTGAGACACTTGAAGAAATGAGAATAATTGAGAAAGTTTTGAGAAGTTTTCTAGCAAGTTTTATGCCATTGTTGTGGCCATAGAAGAGACAAAGGATCTTTCACAGTTCTCAGTGGATGAGCTTCATGCATCACTGATTTCACATGAACATAGATTGCATAGAGCAACAAGCTCCTCACTGGAGCATGCCTTCAAGACACAATTTTCCTTTGGTCAACGTCGAGGCAGAGGAAGATCATATGCTAGAGGAAGAGGAAGAATCCCACACAGAGGTGGAAGAAGCAGCCCTTCAAGATCAAGTGGAAGGGGTAGCAATCAAAATCCAAGTCAAAACCCAAGCTAGAATCAAACACAAAGTCAGAGGTATGATAAATCTCAAGTTCAATGCCATTACTGTAAGAAGTATGGTCATTATGAAAATGAATTTAGAAAGAAGCAATATGACATAGTAACAAATCAAGCATAAATTTCACAAAAGAAAATCAGAACTATGACAACATGTTTTTAGCTTGTAATGTAACATAAGAAAAACAAAGTGATATATGGTATCTAGATTCAAGTTGTAGAAACCACATGTCACGGAACATAGAATTTTTTTCCAATCTAGATGAAAATGTGAACTCTGAGGTGACATTAGGGAATGATAGTAAAGTCTTTGTCATGGGAAAAGGAAGTAACATCCTAATAAAGATGGAAGAGAAGAAGCACCTCTCAGATGTTTACTTTGTCCCTGGTCTGAAACATAACCTCATAAGCATTGGACAACTCATGTAAAAGGGCTACAATGTCTTTTTCAATAATGATATATGCACAATTTTGGACAGGTCTCCAAGCAAACCACTGATTCCAAAGGTTCATATGACAAAAAATAGAATGTTTCCCCTAAAATTAAGATCAGATTTGTAGAAAGAAGGTACACAAGCACAACTTTCAATGAACTCACAAAAAAATGGAAGAAAATATGTAGTTGTCATACAAGTAAACTTTCAAGCAAAGGTCAAAGATGAAAATTGGTTGTGGCATTTGAGATTTGGTCATCTCAAATTTGGAGGTTTGAATTCGCTGCATAGGAAAGGCATGGTGAAGGGATTACCACTCATAGAAAAACTGGACAGCCTATGTGAAAGATGCATCTTGGGCAAACAACATAGAAAGACATCTCCAGTAGGAAAGTCAGTAAGGGCAAAGACACCTTTGGAGACTGTCCACTCAGATTTATGTGGACCAATGCGGACACCATCAATTGGTGGCAGCCACTATGTATTGACCTCCATAGATGACTACACAAAGAAGACATGGGTCTATCTCCTAAAACATAAAAGTGAAGTGTTTGAGCACTTTCGCCAATACAAGGCTATTGTTGAGAAGCAAAGCGAACACTACATCAAAGTCCTTAGGACTGACAGAGGTGGAGAATACATCTCAACTGATTTCCTTCGATTTTGCATGGAGCATGGAATTCACAAGAAATTTACAACAAGATATACACCTTAGTAAAATGGTGTGGCAGAAAGGAATAATATGATCATTATGGAAATGGCAAGGAGTATGTTGAAGGCAAAGCATTTGCCAAATGATTATTGGGCTGAAGTTATCGCTTGTGCATCATATATCTTGAATAGATGTCTAATCAAAAGCATCTAGAACATAGTTCCTAAAGAGGCATGGAGTGGAAAAAAGCATAGTGTCACTCACATGAAAGTATTTGGTTGTGTGGCATATGCCCATCTCCCAGATGAGTTGAGGAAGAAGTTGGACATCAAGGGGGAGAAACGTATATTTGTTGGATACAATGATAAATCCAAAGCATACAAGCTCTACAATCCATCAACCAAGAAGGTCATAATCAGCAGAGATGTGAAGTTCATAGAAGAGGAAGCATGGGATGGAAGTTTAGAAAAGACCGTCAATGTCAAAGCATGCATACCACATGAGGACAAAAAGGAATTGACAACAACAAGTAATTCCTCAACAGTGATTTCCTCTACTCTTATTCAACCTCAACAAAGTAGGCAACAAGGAACACCATCAACAAATAATAGGACAACATCACGTAGTCAAGCAAGTGCTTCTCGAGGCACACTGCAAAGTGCAACACCAAGTGACATATCAAGCCCATCTTCAGCAAGCATAAGAAGACCAAAATTTAGAAATTTGAATGCAATATATAAGCAAGATGAAGTTGATAGCAACACTGGCCTGAATTCATTATTTTATCTGTTTTGTCATGTAGATGAACCAATTCGCTTTGAAGATGTAGTCAAAGATGAAAAATGGGTTGCAGCAATGGAGGAAGAAATAGAAGCAATAGAAAAAAATGGCACATGGGAGTTAGTGGACTCGCCGTAAGGAAAACAAGTCATTGAAGTGGAATGGGTCTATAAGACCAACAACAATGTCGACGGTAAGATTGAAATGCACAAAGTAAGGCTAGTTGTCAAAGGATACAAGCAACAACATGGAAGAAACTATGAGGAGACATTTGCACCAGTGGTGATGATGGAAATGGTGCATATAGTTGTGGTGATTTCCGCACAACATAAATGGAAAGTGTATCAAACGGATCTAAAGTCAACGTTCTTGAATGGAGTGCTGAAAGAGGAAGTGTATGTTGCACAACCGCCTAGTTATAAGGTAGAAAGCCAAGAAGACAAAGTGTCTCGGTTGAGTAAAAATCTTTATAGGCTAAAGTAAGCATCGCGTGCATAGTACAACAGGATAGATGCCTACTTGTTGGACAATGGTTTCGACAAGTGTGATGGTGAACCTACTCTCTATATCAAAGAGAATGATGGTAAGATTCTCATTGTTGTCTTATATGTAAATAATTTAATTTTTACGGGCAGTGATGATTTCCTCATCGTTGATTTCAAACAAGTCATTGAAAATGAATTTGAAATGACTGACTTGGGGTTATTAATATATTTTTTGGGCATAGAAGTGAAGCAAACTGAAAATGGTATTTTTACTTCTCATGAAAAGTATGTTGCAAACATTTTAGAGAGGTTTAAAATGTAGAACAACAAACCTGCACCAACTCCAACTATCATGGAGTTGAACTTGAGCAAAGAAGATTTCAACAATCATGTCAATCCGACATTATACAAAAATATGGTAGGCAGCTTGATGTATTTGACCACCACTAGGCCAAATATAATGCATGTAGTGAGCTTGGTGTCGAGGTTCATGGAGACACCCAAGGAGACACATTGGCAATCAGCGAAAATAATTCTAAGACATGTCAATGGGACAAGATAGTATTGCATTTTGTACACTGCAACAGATGATTTTAAGCTGGTTGGTTACACTAATAGTGATTGGGAAGGAAATGTCAATGACAGAAAGAGCACATTAGGATATGTTTTTCATTTGGGTTTTGAAGCCATTTCATGGGCCTCCAAGAAGTAGCCAATAGTTTCATTGTAAACAACAGAAGCTGAATATGTCACCGCAACAATAGCATCGTGTCAGGCAGTGTGGATGAGAAGGATGTTGAGGGATATTAGCCATGACCAAGAGGGAGTGACAACTATTTTCGGCGATAACACATCTGAAATTGCATTATCAAATAATTTTGCTTTTCACAAGAGGACCAAGCATATTGATGCTAAATATCATTTTATTAGAGAGTTGTTAGTTCAGAGCATACATAACACACAATAGATTTATACTCAGAGACTTAGACAATAATAACAAAGAATAATTTTAGAGATAGACAAATGGGGAACAATAAGATTACTCAATTAGAAACAGTGGAATATGTAAAACAATCACTAGAGAAAAAAAATAACTTTGCATTACATAACAGGCCTGGACCTCGGCTTGCTTTCCTTGGCCAGAGAAATTACAAATTTATAGAGGTTGAAGAAAGATCTATAATTTTGCATGTGATTTAGATGGAGATCTAGAAACTAATGGCAGTGTAGAAGGATCTAGAATCCTGCATGAATTTAGCTTCACACTTAACATTCTTCCACTTGAAGCCAAATAAGAGTCATGAATCAAATCACACCAAGTTCTACCATGCCTCTACATAATTCATGTTTATTTCGTGGTAGAATCTTAGTGAGCATATCAGCAAGGTTCCTATCTGTATGGATATTTTCCAAGGATAATTGTTCTTCCTCCAACACATGTCGGATCCAATGGTACCTTAAGTCAATGTGCTTGGTTTTTGAATGAAATGTTGGGTTTTTCGCCAAGTGAATGGCACTCTGACTATCACAATATAACACATACTTGTCCTACTTTATTCCTATATCTCCTAGGAATTGCTACATCCACAACATCTCTTTACAAGCTTATGTCGCAGCGATGTACTCTGCATCTGTTGTAGAGAAGGCTACTATTTTTGTAGCCTTGACACTCAAGATACTGTTGCACCTGCAAATATATACAAATAACCTGTAGTGGACTTTTTGGTGTCCATATCTCCAACGATATTTGAATCTGTAAATCCTTCAAGCACATTCTCATCATGACCAAAACATAAATAATAATGACTAGTACCCTTGAAATACCTCAAAATCCATTTTACTGCTTGCCAATGTTGTTTGCCTGGATTGGCAAGGAACTTGCTCACTACTCCCACTGAATATGCAATGTCTGGTCATGTGCATACCTTGGCATACATCAAGCTGCCAACTACTGAAGCATAAGGAATTCTGCTCATCTCTGCCTTCTCCTTGTCATCACTAGGACATAATTCAGTACTCAGCTTGAAGTGGGCTGTAAAGGGTGTACCAACTGGCTTGGCATCCTTCATATTAAACCTATCAAGCACCTTCTTGATATATTTTCTTGTGACAGCCACAAGCTTTTGTTTTTCCTATCACGCATAATCTGCATGCCCAATATTTGTTGTGCTAGTCCCAAATCCTTCATTGCAAATTTTTTATCCAAATCTTTCTTCAACCTATTGAGCTTATTCTTATCATGCCCAACGATCAACATGTCATCCACATATAACAATAATATGATATATTTTCCTTGATCATACCCCTTGATATAGACACAATGGTCATCTTCCAACTTCTGAAAACCATGTTCTAATATGAATGAATCAAATATCTTGTACCATTGTCGAGGTGACTGTTTCAACCCATAAAGACTTTTCTTCAACCTGCAAACAAGGTCTTCTTTTCCTTTTTCTATGAATCCTTCTCGCTGCTCCATATAAATTTCTTCCTCCAATTCACCATGAAAAAATGTAATTTTTACATCTAACTGTTCACATTTTAGGTCTAAAGTAGCAACTAGACTAAGAATGACTCTAATGGATGACATTTTAACAACAAGTAAGAAAATTTCAATGAAGTCAATACTTTCTTTTTGGGCAAATCCTTTCACCACCAATCTTGCTTTATACCTCTCCTTATTTTCGTCACCTTCGTGCTTAAGCCTGTGCACCCATTTTTTTGTAGAGCCTTTCTTCCTTTTGGGAGGTTTACTAACTCCCAAGTTTTATTTTCTTGCAAAGAGTTCATTTCTTCTTCCATTGTTTTCTTCCATTCTTTACTGTGCTCAACTTTACAAGCTTCTTGAAAACAATTAGGCTCACCTTCATTAGTCAACAAAATATAGTTTGAAGGAGGATACCTTTGTGAAAGCTTATGAGGCCTAGAAGATTTGCAAACCAACTGTGGTGGTGCATTATCAGGTTTAATCTTCTGTAAGGGTTCCTGAAAGATTCCTTCTTCTTATTGTTCATCATTTTCCACTTGTCGTTCTTCATGCTCCTGAATTTTCTATTCATTTTCTTGCATTAGTGGGATGTTTTCCTGCTGCTCTTCAAACCTGTCAATAACCTTCTTGACTTCCAACTCACCTACAGTCCTCTCGAACATTTCTAACTCATTAAATATAACATCCCTGCTTCTAATAATTTTATGTTTGACTGGATCCCATAGACGATAACAAAAATCTTCATCCGCATATCCCCAAAGAAATGCATTTTATAGATTTATCATCTAGCTTAGTTCTATTTTCTTTGGGAATATGTACAAATGGCTCACATCCAAAGACTTTCAAGTGAGAATAATTCAAATTCTTACTAGTCCAAACTTCTTTAGTGATACCGCCATCCAAGGTTGTAGTTAGAGATCTATTTATGAGGTAACAAGCGGTCCTGACTACTTCAGCCCAAAAATTCTTCTCCAAACCAAAATTGGACAACATACTTCACACCTTTTCCATGATGGTGAGATTCATCCTTTCTACGACACCATTCTATTGAGGAGTACCAGACACAGTCTTCTCATGCTTTATGCCAAACCTGTTACAATATTCCTTAAATGCATTTGAGAAATATTCTCCACCATTATCTGTTCTTAAATGTTTCAGCAATTTGTTAGTCTCTCTTTCAACAACAACATGGAATTTTTGAAATATTCCAAACACTTCTCTTTTACTTTTCATAGAATATGCCCAAACCTTCCTAGATGCATCATCTATAAATGTTACAGAATATGATGCTCCTCCTAATGATTTTATGTTAACAGGCCCAAACACATCTGAGTGTACCAATTCTAACACATTTTTCTTTCTGTCATGGCCACCTCTAAGGAATGAAACCCTTCTTTGTCTACTATATATACAATGCTCACAAAGATCAAGATTGTAGGATTTCAAACATGGCAATAAATTTTTACCAACAAGGATTTTTAAGCCCTTCTTGCTCATGTGACCCAAACGCTTATGCCATAGATCTGCTAAATTTCCTTCTTTTGTGATAGCAGCCAAATCTAATTTTCCTATCAGTGTCTTCAATGTCTATAATGTCCCTGTCTTGGGTCCTTTGGCCACAACCAATGCTCCTTTGCTAATTTCCAGCCTCCTTTTCCAAAGCTTGTGGAATAGCCTTCATCATCCAGTGGTCCCATAGAGATTAAACTCATGCGCATTTCTGGTACATACCTAACCTGTTTCAACAATATATCTTGTCCATCTTTCATCTTGATCTGAATATCTCCCACTCCAAAAATACTGCAAAAATGATTATTCCCCAAATGCACTCTACCATAATCACCAGGATTATATGAAACAAAACTATCTTTGCATGGGGTTACATGGTGAGATGCCCTAGAGTCAAGGATCCAATAAAAGCTATTACTAGATGTATATACACATGCATCCTCTACTGAAATAGTAAACACATCACCATCTGTGGCTATAGCAATAGTCTCACCTTCATTTGTGCTAGATGACTTGTGATTTGTACTGGACGGTCTCTGATCTTTTTGTCTTTTCTTCCAGAATTGACATTCTTTCTTCATGTGCCCAACTTTGCCACAATGAAAGCAGATGATCTTTCCTCTCCTTGATTTTGATCAGCCTCTCGATTTTGATTGCCCTTGCCTATGTCGATCCATTCTCCTATCACAATTAGCTAGAGCTAGAGCCTCTCCTCCCTGGTTTTCTGCAATTGACTTGCATCATAGCTCCTCATTCATTAAATTGCTACTCACATCATCAAACTTCGGGGTCCCTGTAGTTGCTGAAGTGCTCATAGCTACAATTAAATTTTCCCAACTGTCTGGCATAGAACACATTAGAAAAATGGCTCTAATTTCATCATCTAAAATGATTTTAACAAAGACAAATTGATTAGTAATAGTATTAAATGCATTCAAGTGCTTAGCAACTGAAGCAACCTCTTTCATCTTAAAATTATAAAGCTTCTTCATCAAGAACACTTTGTTTGATGCCGTGTTCTTCTCATATAGATCATGGAGCTTCTTCCATAATTCTTCTGCCATTTTTTCTCCAGACACATTGAAATAAACATTCTTTTTTAAATATTGGCAGATTGTGGCAATCGTGTTTCTATCTAGCTTATTCCACTCTTCATTTGTCATGGATGAGGGTTTCTTGCTTGTGCCCTCAATCGAAAAACACTAATCCTTTAAAATCAATATATCCTCCATTTGTGATTTCCATAAGGAAAAATTAGCCTTGCTCAACTTCTCCATATCTATAACTGCTGCCTCCATTTTCCATCAAATTCATGCTCCAAAACACAAAAAACTCCACTTAAAAATAAAACTTTAATTATTACTCTTTAAAATTTCATAATAATGCCCTTCTTCCTTTTAAAATACCCTTTTCAAAATTCATGCTCCTTTTTAAAATATACTTTTCAAAATTCCAACATATAATTATATATGTTTCATAATAAATATAAAAAACATATATAATGTTTTAACTTTTTTACATTTCACACATACATATGTTGGCTTGAGAAAAAACTTGACTTATACGTGCAAGCTTGATGTGGAAAAAAACTTACGAACACTACGTTTCAACTCCAAACTCCACCGATCTCCACGTTTCAAACTCCAGCAACACGTTTCAACATAGGTCCACGACTTTGTTTTTCTTGCAGCAACTCTCTTTTAGTTCCAGTGTTCCTCAGCGATTTCCTGGACAGATTCCTTTCCTGGACTCTCTTCTTTGCAGGGATTTCTGATTTCCTAGATAGATCCTTCAACAACAGGTAACAACCAACGTTTTAACAAAAGCTGCGAGAGTAAGGTGATGGCACTAAGCGGCTTGCACAGTGGATATTCAAACCTCCTTCTGATACCAATTGCTAGTTCAAAGCATACACAACACACAACAAATTTATACTCAAAGACTTAGACGACAACAACAAAGAATAATTTCAGAGATAGACAATTGGGAAAACAAAAAGATTACTCGATCAAAAATAACGGAATAGATAAAACAATCACTGGAGAAAAAAAATCACTTTGTATTACCTAACAGGCCTCGACCTTGGCTTGGTTCCTTGGCCAGAACAATTACAAATTTATAGAGGCTGAAGAAGGATTTAGAATCTTGCATGTGATTTAGATGAAGATCTAGAAACTAATGGCAGTGTAGAAGGATCTAAAAGAATCTTGCATGTGATTTAGATGGAGATCTAGAAACTAAATGACAGTGTAAAAAGATCTAGAATTTTGCATGTGATTTAGATGGAGATCTAAAAACTAATGACAGTGTAAAAAGATCTAGAATCCTGCATGAATTTGACTTCACACTCAACAAAGAAAACCAAGCATATTGATGCTAAATATCATTTAATTAGAGAGTTGATTAGCAATGATGAAATTGTGTTGCAGCACTGCAGGTCAGAGCAATAGTTTGCTGATATTTTCACAAAGCCATTGGCATGTGAAAGTTTTGTTTATTTCAGAGATTAATGCCAACCGCCGCCTTAAACACACTGACAACCATCATTTTTACCCAGTCAACTGTTTGTAGGTAAAAAGACTGAAGTTAGAGCAAAAGTACAACGTTGACCATTCTGCAACTCAAAGAGGAGTTAAGGCATTTAATGAAGTTTATTAAATAGATATAGGCAAACATTCAATTGTTTCCCACACTGCAAACCCCTGCAAGTTCAGAAAACCAGTTATTAAGTAGAATCCCCCATGTCTGTCATGTAGTTATTATCAAATTTGTATGTTAAGATAAATATGCAAGTAAAAGTCCTTTGTAAGGTTGGGCATATTGGACAAGTTGTGAGGTAGTGACCAGAAAATCGTAGAGGAAATTTTGGTGGGCGAGTGAAAACTAGTTTTACAGAATTTTACAAAAGTTTATTACGCTAATTGGTAAATCACAGTAAGTTTGTTGTGTTTTTCACTTAAAGCTATACTTTACTCTGCTAATACGGAAATCACATTAAATTTATTGTGTTTTTCACTTGGAGTTTCAGTGTCCATTTATCATGTGAATGTAATTTCTTTATACTTTGACATATAATATAAAGTATGCTAAGTTGTATTATGGTTTTAATCTTACACAAGTAAATTTAGACAACCTCTTTATTTTACTGTTTTGTGGTGAGTGAACTATGTGGTTTAACTAAATCATTGTGTGGTTGCCATATCTTCGCTGGAACTTAAAATTTACCTTTCCGCAATTGAAATTGACTTTGCCTACTTTGCGGCAACCGTTCTAACATGGGCAAACATTTTGATGCCAATGCCCAATGGAAACTCAACCATGGAGTCGGTGCTGCGGCGATTGGCGTTCCAATGGGCGGTGCCTCTGCAAGGAGTTACCCGTTTCCTCCGCTTGCCTCGCCATTGATATCATTCATCTCATTATTTTTCGGTGCCACTGTTGGCATTGTTCAATCATTTTCTTGTACTCAACAAGCAACTGGATTACAGAGATTGCAACTGGTGGAGAATATCAGTGTATTAACTGCCCATTGTCTGGTCACTTTCTTGGAAAAATGTGTTTGTAATAAGTGTATGATGTCGGTATATTGTTATGCAGTTGTCTTCCTTTCTTTGTGGTCTCTAAGATTTGGCCTATGGCATTTGAGTTTGATGAAATGAGAAATGGGCAACGCATTGAGTTTGTTGTAAATTAGCAATGAGCAATTGACAATGCCATTAAGTTCGATGTAAATGAGCAACGAATGAGCAATGGAAAGCGCTATGTTGATGGGAGTTCTATGTAAAAATGTTCTTCCGAATCATTTCTTCTACTGCAATATCATTTTTGAAGGAGGGCTTGTTTTTAATGGAATGCAATTTCAAACCTGTAACGGGCTAATTAGATTTAAATTTTTCTATTTCGTCAAAAATTTTACTTATTTTTTTTTTCACACCGGGAAGGGATGAAGCCCTGCTGAAAAATCACATTACATACATATTACACCTTATACAGTGACATCGTGTCCACATCATAACCGTCAAATCAATCAGAATAAGCCAGAATCCCTCAATAAACGCCAGCATCTGCTGCGCAGCAGGACAGGTGCGTGTAAACGGCTTCCCAGACCACTATGCCATGCACCTCAAGTGCATCAAAAATTCTACCTATATATTTCCATATTTTCCAAATTTACTATAATCTGAAGAAGGGTGTTTGTTGTTTTGGCTTGCATTGTTGATTGCTAACGGCAATCCATCAATGTGATTTTACTTCCATTAATGTGTTTTCATTGTATGGCAATGAATTCTAAACTTATTTTTCATTAGAATTTCAAAGTTGTGTTTTCATCTATTCATAATCACATTTTAATGGCTTTGCTGGTTTATAAATTGATCTAAATCATTTGGAATCACCAAAATATTCATTGAGATTTAACTAATATTTAAATATTGTGTATTGATAAATTATTTACCTTATTTCATATATAATTCTATTTTAAATTTCTTAAATTGATGTAATGACATTTTGATATCATTTTGTAACTCATTTTACATCCTTAATCCTTGTTTTAATTAGAAAATTTTCACTTAATTCTCTTTCATTTCCTAATTTAGTAAAAGTATAAAATTTCAAGATTTTGAAAATAATCTTTTGAATATTTTATCTTTTCATTTTCTTTCCATCTCTTTTATATATAATTAATTTTAATTTTAATTTAAAGTGAAAGACTATATAAAAAGACACTCGATGCAAACAAAAATAAATAGAATGGTTGGAAAATAAGGTAGATTCTCTTTTAATTTTTTCCTTACTTTGATTTTAATGAAACTAGAGAAATAATGTAACAAAAGAAGAGTGGTTTTAGTTTTTTTAGTTAAAGTGAAATATTTAATATATGGTTTTTATTTGTTAAATTTAGAATTATAATTGTATCAATCTACATATATTATTGATGTTGATAATAATTAACATTTTTTATTGTCAAGTAATTGTGGAGCCTTCAATTAACTGATAAAAATATTACATATGGTACGCGCCTTTATAAGTGTAAAGACAAACAAAGACGAAACCATTGAGGATTATCAATCAATAGGGTCAACAAAACCCAAAACCTTACATATAAAACCTTACACATAAACTTATGACTATTATACAACTCGATAGCCATTCGATAAGAACCCCAATGATTTGACGGTCTTTAAAGAAATCGCATCGAAAACTTACACGACCATTACTCGCTTTCCGGAGTCGATAGAGAAAATAAAATAATGGTGTATAAAACATCGGGTCCGCTCTTGGATTTAACCTCCGCCCATTTTGAAACCCGATATATTTTCGATTAAGAATTCATATGATCTTATGGTCCTTAATGATATCGCACCAGGAACATGCGCGACTCTTACCCGCTTCACGGATCTAATAAGAATTATAAGCGATTGGTCTATAAAAATTTGGGTCTGCTCTAAGACTTAACCTCCGATCACTTTTAAAACCTGATATTCATTCGATCAAGCCCCTTTTGATCTGACAATCCACAATGATATCAGATTGGAAACTAGCGCGACAATTACCTGCTTTACAGAGCTGATAAAGGTTATAAACCATTGATCTATAAATCTTCGGGTCTGCTTGTAGACTTAACCTCTGATCATTTTCAAACCTGATAGTCATTCGATAACAAAGGCCATCAAAACCTATGGTCTGCGACCTTTCAACTAGCCCATTGTTTACCATGTACTCCTCCCCTGTAGTTAGCTCTGACTTAAGCATTGATTATGGGATCGACGGTTATACTTTACTCCTAGTTCTGCTCTCTCCAACTTCCACTAGTCTTCCTCCTTCTCATTACTTATGGTCTGGAAGTACTCCATGTCTTTGGCTGCCTATCATTGATAGTCATCACGAAAATTACTCGAGGGTGTCCAATCACAAGCGTACTTAATATAACTTTCCTTACAAAGCACTCCTTCATTCGCCAGACAATCAACTAACATATTGATTTTTCTTCGCACATGAATGAAGCTGACAAATCTTAGGGTTCACAAGTGGGAATGAATACGCTGAAAGACCTACAATAGCCTCCAATGTTTCGATGCTTTTCTAGGTGTCGTTCCATTACATATCTTCTTGGCCGCATTAATGACCAATTCAAAGTCAGCTTCAATAATAGCATTGTGTAAATTTGACTCGATAAGGATTTCCAAGCGCTACTCTAAGGCCATGAGCTCCGCCATGTTATTAGTGGTAGTCCCCAAATCACTATGAAAGATATCCTTTATGTGCCCCTGCTCATCTCTTACGACACCGCCAAATCCAGCCATCACTGGGTTTCCCTTAGAGGCTCCATCTATATTGATTTTCAAAAAACCATGAGGAGGAGGCTACCAGATATATTTACTAGCAGTTGTTTGGCTCACACCCTTGTTTATGCCCTGGGGAACTAGAGAATGGATACCCAATTACAGTAGTATGCAAGCATCCTGGGGCAAAGGAGGGTTCTAAGGAAGTTTCCACAGAAGGGCTCCAAATGTATCTTTGAGCTGTCTTAATATTTGGGCATTGATGTTCTTGGTGTAAGGACTCTGGACACCACATATCTCCACAATGGTATGATATTGTCCACTTTGGGCCTAAGCCCTCATGGATTTGCTTTTGGACTTACCCCAAAAGGCCTCATACCAATGGAGATATTTGTCCATCCGTATATACCCATGATCCTCCCCACTTCTAGTCAATGTGGGACTTTGGTCGTATACCCAACAATCCTTCCCTCGAACAAAGGACCATCGAGCCTCCCCTCAAACGATTATCCATCCGTCCACTCTCTACCAACCAGGATTCTCCGCTCCAATGCATTGGAAGCACACGCCTTACATGGAACACCACCTGCCTCGAGAGCTTGCTCTATCCCAGGTCAACTCCTCTTCACTGTATTGGGACCAGGACACGTCCATGAAGAATCTGGAGGACACTGCTTGTCTAGCCAAGCTCATCCATGGATCTCATCGTGATATTACTGGGGCCCACCACCTTTGTTCGGAATTCTGAGGATTCATCCACTTGGCTAACTTTGAGCTTGGCTCTGATACCACTTGTAAGGACTCTGGACACCACATAACTCCACAATGGTATGATATTGTCCACTTTGGGCCTAAGCCCTCATGGATTTTCTTTTGGACTTAACCCAAAAGGCCTCATACCAATGGAGATATTTTTCCATCCTTATATACGCATGATCCTCCCCACTTCTAGTCAATGTGGGACTTTGGTAGTATACCCAACACTTGGTCGAGCTTGTTTTGTTCTTGAAAATCCTGCCATTGCGTTCTTTCTGAACATCCCAAATAATAAAGCTTGGAACTAGAGTCTAGGATTTGTTGATGATTTCATTCCTTGAGAAGTCTTTCCTCCAATTCTTCAAAGTGTTGGTGATGTTGAATCTGTCCCTATCAATTTGCCTGAAGATTAAGGCCACCCAATCCCACAAGGTAGACATGAATAGGCAGAGGTTGAGTAAGTGTTCCATCATCTCCTCCTGTAAGCCACATAGATGGCATTTGGATGGGCCAACAAATCCCCTTTTCAAAAGATTCTCCCAAGTTAGAATTTTTTTTGTTGAACCAACCACATAAAAAACTTGATTTTCATCCAATGTGAGTTTTGCCAAAGGTCCTTCCATACCTGATTAGGCTTTTTATAATCATAGCCTAGGGCCATTAGTTTAGCTTCTTTGAGGCTAAAGGTGCTTTCGGTGTTTCTCCCCCATCTCAGTTGGTCAGACGATGCTGACACCAAAATCTTCCTCTGTTCCAAGTCAAGAGCAAGAGAATCTACCTTGGCCTTCAAAGGACTCTCTTCATTATAACCAAAATCCTTCCACATTCTCCATTTACCATTGTCCCTTACTTGATCCTAGAAGTCACTTACCATAAGTAATCCTTTGTTGTCAGTGTCATTATTGAGAGTGGTTAGTTCTTCTCTAAACAAATTTGGTTCCTGCTACCAGTTATCCTCCCGAAACCGTGCCATGTTCCTAGCTTGGATCTCCCAGAAACTATGCTACCGGATAATGGCTCTATTCTCCCAAGTAAGGTTCCAAATGTGGGAGCCCTTGATGAGCCCTGACATTCTGATATGATCCCTCTCCTGCCAATTATTTGCATATTTATGTTTCCAAAGCTTTGCCCAACGGGTTTCCGATTCCTTAAGCCACCTCCACCAAAATTTGGCTCTCGAAACTCTGCTAAGGGTTTCAGGGTCATGAAGCCACAAACCACCATGGGCCTTAGGTTTGCAGAGCTTGTCCCAAGCTACCAAAGCCCAATTCTTTTTCTTTTTCCCTTTACCCCAAAGAAAATCTTGTTGAATACTCCTGATCTGTTGCATAACTTCTTTAGGAGTAGGAAGAGCTAAAAACATGAAAATGGGAATAGCCTGTAGGACAGCCTTTGTAGGCACAAGACGCCCCGCCAAATTAAAAGACTTGCAGGTCCATTTCCTGAATTTGTCCTGAAGCTTATTAGTTATCGGCTCCCACACTCCCTTGCTTAGAGGTTTGTCAGTAAGAGGCATTCTAAGGTACTTGGAAGGTAACTAATCCCTTTGAAACTTGAGAATTCTAGTGAGGTTCCTATGAATAGAATTGTCAGTGTTAGAAAATAAAACCTTTGATTTTTCAAGGCTTACCTCTATACCAGTGGCCAAAGCAAAGTCTTTCAGGATTTGTTTGAAAGCTTTGGCTTCCTTAACCGTGGGAATACCCTGCAGCATTATGTCATCCACAAATTATTGATAAGTATAAGAAACACCACCCGGGCTAAGTTTTAGACCCTGGATTCTTCCTTCAACATTTTCCATTTTGATCGCTCTGCCTAACCCTTCCATCATGAGAACAAAGAGGAAGGGAGAGAGTGGATCCCCTTGTCTGAGACCCCTAGAAGGCATAAAGGTTCTATAGGGAAAGCCATTAAGGAGAATGGAGAAACTAACCGTGGATACAAGGGTCGTAACCCATCTTATCTAGTTGTGGTCAAAGCCATAAGCTCTTAGCACTGCCCTCATGTAAGACCAACTTAGCTTATCATAAGCTTTCTCTAGGTTAAGCTGCATGATCATACCATCTTGCTTATTGCTATTAAGAGAGCGTGCCACCTTGTGAGCTTGTATGATGTTATGGAGAATCTCTCTTCCTTCCACAAAATCAGTTTGCTCCTCTGAGAGGAGAGCTGGAAGAAGGGCCTTGAGTCTATTAGCAATCACTTTGGAAATAATTTTGTACACCACATTACATATGGCTATGGGTCTGAATATGTCTGGTGTCATAGATTTTCCCTACTTTGGAATCAAAGCTATGAAAGAGGCTTTAAGAGCCTTCAAAACCGTTTTGGATCTTATAGAGTCCTCCATAACATCAAGGATATCTTGTTTGATTGTTTTCCAGCAAGCTTTGAAGAAGTCCACGTTGAACCCATCCGGTCTAGGAGCTTTCCCTTTTTTCATCTCATTGATAACTTCACTGACCTCCTCTTTAGACATTGGCATGTTAAGATTGTGGTTGTCTTCCCTATTTACAAGCTTAGGAATGTACTTTGTGAATTTGTTAATGAACCGAGATCTGTCAACAAGAGGCTCCTCTCCTATGCTAAGGAAGATTTGAACTAGGACAGATTCCATTTCTTTGTGAGAGACGAGCTCTTTCCCTTAAGAATCTTTAATTTTTGAAATTTTTTTATGTGATCTATAATCCAAGGTTGATTTATGAAAAAACTTCATGTTTATTTCTCCTTCTCTAATCCACTGCACCCTTGATTTCTGTCTCCAGAAAATATCCTTCTGAATGCACTGATCTTCCCATTCATTCTGAAGAGAGTCGGCTTGAATTTTCCGTTCATCAGTAAAACCTTCTATGATGATGATCTGATTAATCCCCTAGAGTTTCTACTCAACTTCTCTTTTGCCTATAAAAGTATTTCCAAAATCTTTTTTGTTCCAATCTTTAAGCCTAGATTTGATGTGTTTAAGTCTCTGCTGTAACATGAACATTTTAGTTCCTTGAACGGGCATATATTCCATCCACAATTTATCAATATTGCTGGTGAAGTCAGGGTGAGAGAGCCAGACATTTTCAAGCCTAAAAGGTATGTTCCTCGGTGTATCCATAAAAGTAGCTTCTAGCTAGACAACCAGTGGTCCAAGCCTTCGAAGGGAAGAATTAAAGCTTACCTATCAAGGCCTATGAGAAGGAGGTCCTATGAGATTATGAATCTATCTAGTTTAGAGGCAACTTGAGAAGCCCCTCCCCTCTTATTGTTCCAAGTAAAAGTGCCATTTACAGTTTTAGTGTCCACTAGCCCCATGTTATTTATGAAGTTCTGGAAAGCAATGGAGTCTCTACCTTGTTTTCTGGTACTGCATTTCTTCTTTGTAAGAGATCTGATCATATTGAAATCCCTTGCCAAAATCCAGGGCATATCAGGATATCTCTATCTCAGCTCCTCAAGGGAGGTGAGAAGCTTGAGTTTCTCTTCTAGTTTTTGAGGACCATAGACGTTTTTGATCATGTAGGTTTCCTTATCACCAAAAGGTTGAATCGCCAACGATATATAGTTCTTAGAAGCTTCAACATCCAGGATTTAAGTTTCTGAGGATCCCATAGTGTAAGAATCCCTCTCGTCGAGTTGTTCGCTTTAACCTATAGATACTCATACTTGATTAACCATTTGTTGTGTATCTCTCTGATCTTGTCCATAGAACATAGAGTTCTATGTAAAAGTGTTCTTCCGAATCATTTCTTCTACTACAATATCATTTTTGAAGTGCTTGTTTTAATGGAATCCAATTTCAAACATGTAACGAGCTAATTAGATTCAAAATTTTCTATTTCGTCAAAAATTCTATTTATATATTTCCAAATTTACTATAATCTGAAGAAGGGTGTTTGTTGTTTTGGCTTTCCTTGTTGATTGCCAGTGGCAATCCATTAATGTGATTCTACTTCCATTAATTTGTTTTTACTGTATGGCAATGAAAATCCCTTATTCTAAACTTTTTTCATTAGAATGTCAAAACTATAATTCCATTACTCTAAAGTTGTGTTTTCATCTATGTTGGGATGTGTTATATTCTTTCCACAACTAACCTATGTATTGAACCGGGGGGTTAGACGGGGAGCGGAGCCCCCCCTTCGTTGCACCGATTGTGCAGTGGGGGGGTCACAGGGGGTTTGAGGGGGGCGGGTAGCCCCCATCTACGAGGTCCGGGGCAGCGCCCTGGGAAATTTTTTTTGGACCTTATATTAGGTTGGGCGAACCTACCTATGGTTTTCGATCCATGGTATTGGATGCTTCGGCATGTATAAATATGTATTGTAACATTGAAAGGAAAATAATGAAAATTCAAGCTGGTAGTCCCGGTTTTGGGATCCAGGGGAAAATCTCTATGCATATGTGTTTTATGTGTTATGCTCTCGCATTTTTTATTTTGTTTGTTTTAGAATTCGTATGCAGGTAATTTCTGTACAGGGTTAAAACCTACGTTTGGTATCGGAGCAAGTTTTGGCTTCAAGGGGATGCCTTTGTTGCTGAGGGGTTTCGCTTGGGCCTGTGGTAGACCTTGTTCAGTGGGAGATCTGCGAGATCGATTCTGGTGGTGAAAGAAGATGGCGAGAAACGGAAAGATAGAGATTGAGAAGTTCAATGGTCAGAGTTTTGAGTTGTGGAAACTCAAGATGGAGGATCTGTTGGTGGATAAAGATCAGTGGATCGCGGTAGATCCGGGTACTAAACCAACGGGAGTGACCGATGAAGAATGGAAGAAGTTGGATCGGAAGGCAAAGAGCACAATACGATTGTGTGTCTCAGATTCAGTATTGTTGAATGTATCAGGGGAAGCTATGATGAAGGCTCTGTGGGACAAGTTAGGGACTTTGTACCAATCTAAGTCTCTCGTGAATAAACTATTCCTGCGGAAAAAGATGTATAACCTGAGGATGAAAGATGGAGACTCAGTGACAGAGCATATGAATGCGTGTAATACTGTGGTAAGCCAGTTATCATCTGTTGATATTAAAATTTCAGATGAAGATAAGTGCATCAGTTTGTTGTGTTCTCTACCAGATTCGTGGGATAGTCTGGTTATTGCAATAGGTAGCAATGCAACTGCTTTGCAGTTTGATGAAATAGTCTCAGCCTTGTTGACAGAGGAGATGAGACGGAAAAATATGAACAACCAGAATGGTGATGCCTTGTCTGTACGAGGACGGTCCCAGAGAAACAAAAATAAGTCATCGAGTGGGAGATCTAAATCTAGAGGGAGATCTAAATCTCCAGGAAAACCTACAAAGGTGGTGTGCTGGAAATGCGGAAAGGAAGGGCACTTTAAAAGGGAGTGTAAATCTAAAACTCCTGATAAAGGAAAGGGATCTGATGATGCTTCTTCTGCAGAGGCGAAAACCACCTCAGATGAAGGTGGGGATGTGTACTTGGCTTCTTCAAGTACACATGTAGATAATGAGGCATGGTTAATTGACTTGGGTGCATCCTTTCACTTCACTCCCCATAGAGAGTGGTTCTACGAGTATGAGAAATACGATGGTGGTGATGTCTTATTAGGAGATAATAGGAAGGCTAGAATCATTGGTCGTGGAAAAGTAAAGTTGAAGTTGCAAGTGGAAGGGTTAGAACTCTTCTAGGTGTTCTGTATATTCCTGCATTGGCCATAAATCTGATTTCTGTAAGCAAGTTGGATGATGCAGGTGTAAAGACAGTGTTCAAGAAGGATACCTACAAGATGGTTCGAGGAGCACTGTATTGATGCGGGGAGTTCGGATTGGAACTCTGTACAAGCTGCAAGGTAGCACTGTTGTTGACGGGTGCAATAGTTCTATGGTTCCTGAAAATGGAGCAGAAAATCTAGTGGTCTCTGGAGAGAAGACCGTGTTGTGGCATCAAAGGCTTGGACATATTGGAGAGAAGGGCCTTCGAATACTTCATGGTAAAGGTATGGTAGAAGGTATGAGTAATAGCTCTCTGGATTTTGATTTTTGTGAAAATTGTGTATATGGGAAGCAAAATCGGGTGAGTTTCCCCTCTGGTGGTAAGAGGACGAAACAATATTAGAGCTTGTGCACAGTGATGTGTTTGGACCTGTGAAAGTTCCATCACTGGGTAAGTCTGTGTACTATGTATCATTTATAGATGACTTCTCAAGGAATACATGGATATATTTCCTTAAGATGAAATCTGAAGTCTTTTATAGGTTTAAAGAATTTAAGGCTCTAGTGGAAAATCAGATAGAGAAGAAGATAAAGGTGCTGAGGACAGACAATGGTGGAGAATTCTGCAGCAAGGAATTTGAAGAATTCTGTAAGAAGTGTGGTATAGCATGGTAGAAGACTACTCCATATACACCTCAGCAAAATGGAGTCATAGAAATAATGAACAAGACGTTGATGGAAAGGGCAAGAAGCATGCTCAGTGGTGCCGGGTTAGGACAGGAATTCTGGGCAGAGGCAGTGGATACTGCATGTTACCTAGTCAACAGGTCACCTTCATCAGCGTTGGAGGATAAGACTCACAAGAAGTATGGACTGGTAAGAAACCCTCTCTTTCACATCTGAGGGTATTTGGATGTGATGCATATGTACATGTTCCAAAGGAAAACGAACCAAGTTGGATAGTAAATCTGAAAAGTGCATCTTTATTGGGTATAAGGATGGTTTAAAGGGTTATAAACTTTGGAACCCAGTAACAAGGAAGGTTGTGTAAAGCCGAGATGTGGTGTTCAGAGAGATGAAAGATGTTATAAACATGAAGTCCAACCAAAGGAACCTGTGAAGATATAGTTTGAACTAAAGGAGGAAGAATCAGACTCTGTAGCAGAGGAGGAATCAGAAGATGAAGAGCCACAACTCCGGCCGTGAGAAGATCAGCTCGAGAAAGAAGGCAGCCAGAAAGCTATAGTCCATCTGCTTTCCGTTCAAACTTTGCTTTGTCTGTTACTGATGATGATCCCAGAACTGTGAAGAAGCAGTGGATTCAGAGGATGGAAAACTCTGGAAAGAGGCCATGGTTGATGAAATGGCATCTTTGCACAAAAATGAGGCTTGGGATCTGATGGAGTTTCCGGATGGAAGGAAACCCATTGGCAGCAAATGGGTGTTCAAGAAGAAGACAAATGCAGAAGGGAAGGTGGAGAAATACAAAGCTTGGCTGGTAGAAAAAGGTTATTCCCAGGTGCCGAGAATTGATTTTGGTGATATTTTCTCTCCTGTTGCCAAGGTAACTTCTATTAGATTACTTTTATCTGTTGCTACTGCTTTTGATTTTGAGGTAGAACAGATGGATGTGAAGACAACATTTCTTCACGGGGATTTGGAAGAGGAAATCTACATGAAGAACTCGAAGGCTTTGCGGTGAAGGGTAAGAAAGAACTAGTATGCAAGTTAAAGAAGTCTCTGTATGGGTTAAAACAGTCACAAGGATGTGGTATCAGAAATTTGATACATTTATACGGGGACTTGGCTTCACCAGAAGCAAAGCAGATCATTGTGTGTATTTTAAATTAATTGGTGACCGTGTTATTTATCTGGTCTTGTATGGGGATGATATGTTGCTGGTTGGAAATGACAAAGAAATTATCCAGGATTTGAAGACCCAATTGTCCTCCAAATTCGACATGAAAGATCTTGGTGCTGCAAAC
>APFE030570382.1:0-13408 GCA_000404065.3 Pinus taeda
ATCCAGTATTTCATGACAGGTCAAAGCATATCGGGATCAGATATCATTTCATCAGAGACTATGTTCAGAAGGGAGCTGTGAAGCTTGAGTATATTTCCACTGATGAGCAGGTAGCAGCATTCTTACCAAAGCCTTACCATGGGGCAAGCATGTTTACTTCAGAGACAAGATGGGTGTGGTGAGGAACACCTTCCTCGGTAAGAGGGAGTGTTGAAATTTGGTACCGGAGGACAGGTGGTTCCCTTAGGTTTTGATCTTTGGCCTAGGGAAAAGTGTCCAAAAGATTTTAATTTTTCTCCTAAAGTGACTTTATAATTTTTTATAAAGTTAAAATCTAATTTAAAAGTGACTTTAAGTGATAAAGTTACTAAAGTCTAATTTTAAAGTGACTTTAATAAAGTTAATGTAAAATTAGAAAGGAAAAGTGACTTTGGAAATAATGACTAAGTGGGTCTTTATTAAAGTGGGGTGAATTAAAAAATAGAAAGTGAGATTTAAATGTGCATTGAATCTCAGCGATTGATCTAAATCTATTTCAGACATTGGATTTAGAGATCACCCAAAAGTCACTTGGATCACCCAAAAGTCACTTGGAGTTATATTAAAGGAGGAAAAGGAGGAAAAGATCATTCATTTTTTCATGAGCACATTGGGAGAAGGAGAGCAAGAGAGCAAGGGAGATTTCTGGACAAGAAGGAGAAAGAGGCAGCAGCTTGGCACACATACCAGGGAGCTCTTCAGCAAAATCATAACAGAAGAAAGACAAGCAGAACAATAGCAAGAACAAGCAGAAAAGGCTGATTTTTTTGCTGAAAACTGAGAAGTTTCCAGGTGGTCCGTTGGGCTGAAAACGGATAAGTTTGCTTGCTGAAAAAAATTATTTTGGTGTAATTTTTTGCTGAAATTTTCTTGCTATAAAAAGACATTTTTCAGAAATAAAGAAGAGCTCTCACACTGGTTTTCCCCAAGAGTTGTAGGGGGTTTTTCCAAGGTCACGTTGACCAAAAATATCAGTGTTTTAATGTGTTTTAATGGCTGTTTATTACTGCTGATTTTTATTTCTGCAATTTCCAGCATTCTGTAAATTTTCCAAAATTTGTGTTTTCAGCAAAATTTATTTTTTCCAGCTTGTTGAATGTATGGTTATCGGAAAGGGCATTTAACTACATGGGAGAAATAAGGAGAAACTGAAAACCGGGGTGGGAAAACACTCATTATTGCATACACTCATGATGACATAAATGCAACACTCCTACATGATGACACACTCAATACATTGATAACAATGAAGAACCCACTGTCCCAAATATTACTCATGCTGTCCTAAACTTTTTATGCATAAAATTTAAGGACAGTCACAAAGAACATTAATTTTTGCCAACTTAGAGGCATCTTTTCTCAATGTGACCTAGACCATCTTAAAGAGGATTTTTTTCCTCTTTCCAATGAGCCCTTAGGCGTTGAGGAGTGAAGGGAGTTTGGGCCTAAAACTTGAGGTTGAGTTTGGGGAAGTGTTGTGGAGGCTTTTCCAGCATTTTGGTAGAGCAGCAAATGCAGCATCTGCTACAAGCTACATCTTTACTTGTGGAGGAGGGCCAAGCATTTGGGGTCAATTTTGGAGCGTCAAAACAAGGGTCCCAATCCAGGCAGCATCTAGAGGAGCTAGGGGAAATTTGAGCCAAAATTATGAGGTCAACATTTGGCCAATTCCTTCGTGGGTTATTGGTGGAGAGGCCGGGATTAATTTCCCATAATTTTCTAAGCACTGGAGGAGGCCCTAACCCCAAATCTTCACACCTCGCAACGTATTTTTGGGCAGTTCAACGCAGATCCAGGAGATAGAGCAGTAGCATATTTGAGTGGGACTTCTTCTTATTCATTTGCGATTAGCTAGCTTGCCTTGAGCAAGCCCAGGTGCACTCTTCCCAACACCTTATTGTACCCTCTTCATATTATAATAAAATGGCTCAGCAGTGTAGTTTTTGGCTTTAACATGGTGTTCTGATTGTTGAGTATTTTTCTGTGTGGTTTTGGTTATGTTTGCTTTGTTTATCATTCTATATTTCCATTAGGAATATTACAGTGGTATCAGAGCCATAATCTTGGCTCAGCTTGTGGGAAACCCTTTGTTCTATGACAAGGCCAAAATAAAACGCTAAGAAATCATGGGATCCAGCAAAAGGTTAGAATCAAACAACATGGCGGTAAACCTTGAATGAGGTGATTAGGATGGAACAATTGGTGATTGATGTGGGGGGAATTTGATTCATTCTGCAATTGGGAATCTAGACATGATTTGAAGCTGATGTGGAGTTATTGGGAGCAAACTGGAGGCCATATCAATCATTGGATCATGGCATTCAAGCGTCCCTCTCTTTCTGGGAGTTCTGTGAACTAAGAGGTATGCACAAACCAATGGAGAATCAGAGGGATTTTGTTGGGATGATGGGGAGGATTAAGGAAGAAGACGAGAGAGTAGTTCAGGGAGCCATGGTTGGTAAGGACACAATTGAGCATCCATTTGTTGATGAGATGCCATCTATTGTTGAGGTATCCATTGATGAGGTATCCCGGGTTGTGACCGAGTTCCTAGGTGATAGTAGTGCACCACAGGTTGATGATGTGTCAGGAGACATCTCAACTATTGATGAGGAGCCAATAGGTATGGGGGCATCTAGATCTATGACAGAGTTGTCGGACGACAGTCACCTACAACTGACTAGTGATCATGTCTTGCATGTTGGGTTCTCTGTGGATCAGTTGGAGGCTCATGTCGAGCCCATGATGGAGGAGGATGTGCAGCCATCCTTTGGGCTAGCCATTTATGAGGGGCAGTGTAAAGACGACACGTTGGAATTTCAACACAGTTCACTTTAGAGGCGCATTGACAGGTTCTACAATGTTATCAGCCCATCCCTACGCATTGGATTGAGAGAGGCGGAGTTGTCTAGGCATACCAGAGGGGATGACCAAGTTAGCAGCATTGTTGGGTCACCTTTGCCCATTGGAGAGAGAGAGATAGAGCTACCTAGTTAGATCTTGTGTGTTGACCTGGGTAGCGGGATGAGACGATCAGAGTTGCACAAGGTGAAACATCCGCATGTTGGGGTTGTTCCATGTGAAGGAATTTTTGCATTCAATCCCTTTCTTAGGGTTGGATGGTGAGAGATTCTGAGTTGGTACCCTGTGGAGAGGACTATGGAGATGGTGGTGGAACTAGGTGTAGCTTAGCAGGAACTCCCAGGCACTAGGGATACCAGCAGTGCAGACTAGCATTGGGTTTTGGGTGGGACTACCTATCGTTTCCCAGGTATGTTGTTGGCTACAACCTGGATGGTACAGTTGACATAGCAGTTGAGCGTGAACATTCGCTAAGGGAGTCATGATCAACACCAATGGCCAAGCGGTTTATGGACAGACTCTTTTGGTTGTCTTGGTATGATGTTTGTACATGGGATCACAGCGTGGTCATCATACTCTAGCATGAGTTTTCAAAGGAGATGGCATTGGCAGGCCACCAGATGGTGCGCTGTATGGAGCTGGTGACTCTTCACTTTTGTGTTGGGCACAGAGGACGCAGAGGAGCAGCGCAGTGGTAGCATCACTGTTGACAAATAGGGAGACTCACTTCTCGGATCCCTCAGCGAGGATTTGGAGTGAAGATCCATTCGTCGATGGGTATAGTGCTGCGATGGTGGAGGTGATGATAGCAATCAGGTGTGGGCCGACACGTAGAGAAACAAATCTAGGTCATCACATCTAGGGATGTGTGGGTGCATCTAGTATTGAGCAGTGGATTACAAGCGCACATGGAGATGCATGGTGGTGTACTGTAGTGTGTTGGATCGCTTTGTTGAGTAGGAGTGCCTAACATCACATTAAGTATACGCTGGGAGTGGCTGGTGCCTTAACGCAGACAGGTCGCTGGGCGGTACAGGATGGTATAGCCTTAGCCGGGGGTATCCACTTGTGTACAAGGATAGGTTGCAGCTTATAGTAGCATGGCGATGAGTAAAATGATACTTGGTGGTATGCGGCGACACACGAGGTAGAAAAACCGACTCTTGGAGTGTTGCCCCCAAGGAGACTTATGGATCCTTGGCATTGGGTGTACCATTGGATGCAGGTCACCTAGGATCAATGAGGACATTGTTGAGCATCTGGGGACACCGTGTTTAGCAAAGACAGGGCTTCGAGGGAGCTATCAGCAGATTTGAGGCGGAGAGAGTGTCGTCCATAGGATCACTCTTAAGCATTTTGGCAGACTTTTGATCATACCCTTTGGGACACACCTACCCATCGTCCTCCAATGTTGTTTACAATCCCAGATTGTTGGTTGTTTCCCCTTGACACTCTCTTTTCAGGCAGCAAGGCATGGGAGGCTCACCCTAGATAGTTGGATGAGACACCGCGTGTCATGAGCCAGGAGGAGACTCTCCAATTGAGACCCTTGGTAGGTGCATGAGTTGTTGGATACAGGCTTAGGGATGGCATGGTTGATAACCGAGGTTTCATATGTTGCACCCCTGATCCCACACTTGAGGGATAGTGGATGGTAGATTTCATCTTTAGGAGGGTACCCAGACTCCAAATAGTGTCCAGGTGTATTGTCGGTGTTGATTTGCGATAGGATCGGATGTGATCTAGGCATGAAAATTGGCGGAGAGGCTAAAGCACAAGAGAACTCCAAGACCCAGAAATCGTTTTGGGAAATTCCATCTGGATGAGGAGTTATTAAAATAATTAATATTTTTAATGTGTTCCTAAGTCTAAACTTAGGAAAATAAAAATATTAATAGGTATTAATAAAGATAAGGATGAGAAGCTTCTAAGAGACGAGGATCAAGTCTATTTTAATGTTAGCCATTGATTAGGGAATTAATCTCGTTCGTTGATCCATCAACAGGAAACGTATAAGAGAAGACTCAAGGATCATTTGGAGACACACCAGCAGATACTCGGTATCCCAAGGAAAATCGATTTTCAGAGAGAAGGAAAATTGATTTCAGAGGGAAAGTTGCAAGGTGGACGAAGAGGGGGTGATTAGCAGCAATTGGGAAGCTCGGAAGGGGTGACACAGGGACTTTGAGAGTCAACGCAGAGGGAGACGCAGATCAGAGGCGCAACGAAGAACAGAGCAGCGCAGAGCCAAGCAGAATGACACAGGGCTGACGCAGTTGGGAAAGGAAGTCCTCCAGGGTGTCAAAAAGTCTTGGAGAAAAGTCTCAGGTGTTTTCTCCCAGTGTCCATGTAAAATGTTTTTGTAAAAGAGATTGTTGCTGAAGATTAATAAAACCCTCCTCTACTGCACCGGTTTTCCTGCATTGGGTTTTTCTGGGGACAATTGTCCAAAAATAACTGTGTTGATGTGTTTGATTCTTGTGCTTGTATTTGTTTCTGTATAATGGTGTGATATCTGCAGTAGAATTTATTTTAATATTTACTGAAGGGATTTCATAAATAACTTATTGAAAAATAAGTAGGTAAAATAAATTAGTTACTACAACAATAGAATTTATGTTTAGAAATTTTCACATGGTATCAGAGCAAAGATTCAGAGACAGGAAGGGAAAATCAATTATGGGCCAAGATCATGATGCAGAGGCATCCACGTCTAGAGATTCGTGCAAATTTTCAGAAGATCGCAAAAGAGATAGAAATTTCGATTTCTCTATGCTGGCTTCGAGATTGGAAGAAGAAGTTGCTTGCGTAGCAAGCTCTGCATCATTAGGGGTATGGTATATAGACAGTGGTGCCTCTTCGCATATGAAAGGAATCTGGAAATGTTTCTTAGATTATCAGGAGGAAAGAATGAATTTTTAGATCACTATGGGGAATAAAGAGAAGTGTACTCCAGTAGGGAAGGGTAATATAGTTTTTCAAACGGAAACAGGAGAGCGGTTCCGAGATACCAATGTGTTGCATGTGCCAGGACTAGGGATGAACTTACTTTCTGTATATCAACTTCAAAGCAAGGGCTATGACGTTTTCTTCATTAAGGAGAAAGTATACGTCAAACACCCGAGTTGGAGAAAGAAGGTACAAATCGGAATCAGAAGTAACAGGCTGTACAGGTTGCAGCTGGAATCACCAATGGCACTAATAGGCAGTAATGGAGACAAGGATTTAAATGAACTATGGCACAAAAGGATGGGACATTTGCAACGTGGGGCTTTCAAAATTCTCAAGAAAACTGTAACAGGAGTTCCAGATCTTAGTACAAAACGAGATGATGTATGCAGAGGGTGTGCTCAAGGCAAGTATGCCAAAGCAACATTTCCTAAAAGTAAAAATAGGGCCAAGTGTGTACTAGGATTGATACGCTCAGATATCTGCAGACTAATTTCCACAAAAGCTCTTAGTGGTGTCAAAGACTTCGTCACCTTCATCAATGACCATTCTAGGAAGACTTGGATCTATTTTCTGAAAACCAAGGATGAGGTTTTCTATCAATTCAAAGAGTCAAGGCTCTAGTGGAGAATCTGACAGGAAAGAAAATAAAAGTGTTGCGCTCAGACAATGGTGGAGAGTATGTCGACAAGGACTTCATCGATTTTTGTACTAGGGAGGGCATCAGAAGGGAGTGGACAACTCCTTACAATCCAGAGTAGAATGGAGTAGCAGAAAGAAAGAACAGGACTATAGTGGAAGCAGCTAGGGCTATTATGTATGATCAGGATATGCCAAAATGATCTATAGCCCACCAAGGAAGCTGAAGATAAGAGTGATAACACCAAGGCTAAAGAAGACCTAGAAGATGAAGAGAATGAAGAAGATTTTGAAGAAGATGTCCTCACTAAACTTATGGCTGCCATAGAAGAGATTAACAATTTGAAAAACGAAATGAGGAACTTAAGAAGAAAGCGCAAGTTGGTGATAAGGGAAAGACAAGGAAGGAAATTTACCTTGTCAAGCTTCAAGTACAAGAAAGAGATGAGGAGCTCACCAAGATTAAGGAAGAATTTCATCAAAAAAAAAGAAAGCATCATGAAGAAGTCATATCCATGACAAATCAATTGGATAAGGCAAAGAAACGGGAAGATACCTTGTCAAGCCACCTTGAACAAAGGCACAAGAGCTTGAACAAACTTGAAGCAGAGATTGGTCAATACAAGGAAGAGGTCTCCTCCCTTAAATTACAACTAGAAGAAGAAAGGAAACAAGCATAGGGAGCTGAGAAGGCAACGGAAGCATTGGCATTCATAGAAGGAAAAGTTGATAAATAGAAAAGGAGAGAAACACCATGACATGCCAACTACAAGAGAAGGATGATGACATCATCAAATTAAGAGTAGAAATCATCTCACTTAAGGCTCAATCATGTGAAGCAACCAAGATGATTGAAGAAATGAAGAAGCAACTAGTTATGAAAGATGATGATTGTGAAAATTTAAAAGGAGAAACTATCTTTCTTAAAAGGGAAATTGACTTGCTGAAAAAGAACTTGAAAAGCACTCAAACCCTAGATGACATCCTAAGTCATCAAAGGTCTCCCCTTGATAAATCGGGCCTTGGCTATGAAGGTGAATCCTCAAGCAAGTACGAAAATGCTTCAAACAACAAAGATGTAAGGAAGCCAGGAAGAAATGTTGATGCTCCCAGCAAAGACAAGAGTCAAGCTGACATTGGAAGAAATACTACTCCAAGAAGAAATGCAGATGGTGTCAAGGATGCAAGAAGCAATGGTTATCATCAAAGGATCCCAAGGAAAAAAGACTTCAGAAGTACATCAAGGATACCTTCTTCTCCCAGGTACCAAAGTATATTTCTTGGTTATTTCTATTTTTGTACAAACTTCGGGCACATGGCAAAAGATTGTTGGGCATATCACAAAGATAAATATAATGGTCCTCGTCAATCTGCAAGAAGCAATTTTGCAGGAAGTCATGAATTCCTATTCATAAACAACATAGAGTGCTTCAAGTGTCTGATGATACACTCATTATTGCATACACTCATGATGACATAAATGCAACACTCCTACATGATGACACACTCATACATTGATAACAATGAAGAACCCGCTGTGCCAAATATTACTCATGCTGTCCTAAACTTTTTATGCATAAAATTTAAGGACAGTCACAAAGAACATTAATTTTTGCCAACTTAGAGGCATCTTTTCTCAATGTGACCTAGACCATCTTAAAGAGGATTTTTTTCCTCTTTCCAATGAGCCCTTAGGCGTTGAGGAGTGAAGGGAGTTTGGGCCTAAAACTTGAGGTTGAGTTTGGGGAAGTGTTGTGGAGGCTTTTCCAGCATTTTGGTAGAGCAAAAAATGCAGCATCTGCTATAGGCTACATCTTTACTTGTGGAGGAGGGCCAAGCATTTGGGGTCAATTTTGGAGCGTCAAAGCAAGGGTCCCAATCCAGGCAGCATCTAGAAGAGCTAGGGGAAATTTGAGCCAAAATTCTGAGATCAACATTTGGACGATTCCTTCATGGGTTATTGTGGGTTATTGGTGGAGAGGTCGGGGTTAATTTCCCAGAATTTTCTAAGCACTGGAGGAGGCCCTAACCGCAAATCTTCACACCTAACAACGTATTTTTGGGCAGTTCAACGCAGATCCAGGAGATAGAGCAGTAGCATATTTGAGGGGGACTTCTTCTTATTCATTTGCGATTAGCTAGCTTGCCTTGAGCAAGCCCAGGTTCACTCTTCCCAATACCTTATTGTACCCTCTTCATATTATAATAAAATGGCTCAGCAGTGTGGTTTTTGGCTTGAAAATGGTGTTCTAATTGTTGAGTATTTTTCTGTGTGGTTTTGGTTTTGTTTGCTTTCTTTATCATTGTATATTTCCATTAGGAATATTACAGTGGTATCAGAGCCATAATCTTGGCTCAGCCTGTGGGAAACCCTTTGTTCTATGACAAGGCCAAAATAAAACACTAAGAAATCATGGGATCCAACAAAAGGTTAGAATCAAACAACATGGCGGTAAACCTTGAATGAGGTGATTAGGATGGAACAATTGGTGATTGATGTGGGGGGAATTTGATTCATTCTGCAATTGGGAATCTGGACATGATTTGCAGATGATGTGGAGTTATTGGGCGCAAACGGGAGGCCATATCAGTCATTGGATCATGGCATTCAAGCGTCCCTCTCTTTCTGGGAGTTCTGTGAACTAAGAGGTATGCGCAAACCAATGGAGAATCAAAGGGATTTTGTTGGGATGATGGGGAGGATTAAGGAAGAAGACGAGAGAGTAGTTGAGGGAGCCAGGGTTGGCAGGGACACAATTGAGCATCCATTTGGTAATGAGATGCCATCTATTGTTGAGGTATCCATTGATGAGGTATCCCAGGTTGTGACCGAGTTCTTAGGTGATAGTAGCGCAGCACAGGTTGATGATGTGTCAGGAGACATCTCCACTATTGATGAGGAGCCAATAGGTATGGGGGCATCTAGATCTATGATAGAGTTGTCGGACGTCAGTCACCTACAACTGATTAGTGATCATGTCTTGCATGTTGGGTTGTCTGTGGAGCAGTTGGAGGCTCATGTCGAGCCCATGATGGAGGAGGATGTGCAGCCATCCTTTGGGCTAGCCATTTATTAGGGGCAGTGTAAAGACGACACGTTGGAATTTTAACACAGTTCACTTTAGAGGCGCATTGACAGGATCTACAATGTTATCAACCCATCCCTACGCATTGGATTGAGAGAGGCCGAGTTGTCTAGGCATACCAGAGGGGATGACCAAGTTAGCAGCATTGTTGGGTCACCTTTGCCCATTGGATAGAGAGAGATAGAGCTACCTAGTCAGATCTTGTGTGTTGACTTGGTAGCGGGATGAGACGATCAGAGTTGCACAAGGTGAAACATCTGCATGTTGGGGTTGTTCCATGTGAAAGAATTTGTGCATTCAATCCCTCTCTTAGGGTTGGACGATGAGAGATTCTGAGTTGGTACCCTGTGGAGAGGACTATGGAGATGGTGGTGGAACTAGGTGTAGCTTAGCAGGAACTCCCAGGCACTAGGGATACCAGCAGTGTAGACTAGCATTGGGTTTTGGGTGGGACTACCTATCATTTCCCAGGTATGTTGTTGGCTACAACCTGCATGGTACAGTTGACATAGCAGTTGAGCGTGAACATTCGCTAAGGGAGTCTTGATCAACACCATTAGCCAACCGGTTTATGGACAGACTCTTTTGGTTGTCTTGGTATGATGTCTGTACATGGGATCACAGGGTGGTCATCATACTCTAGCATGAGTTTTCAAAGGAGATGGCATTGGCAGGCCACCGGATGGTGCCTTGTATGGAGCTGGTGACTCTTCACTTTTTTGTTGGGCACAGAGGACGCAGAGGAGCAGCGCAGTGGTAGCATCACTGCTGACACATAGGAAGACTCACTTCTCGGATCCCTCAGCGAGGATTCAGAGTGAAGATCCATTCATCAATGGGTATAGTGCTGCGATGGTGGAGGTGATGATAGCAATCAGCTATGGGCCGACAAGTAGAGAAACAAATCTAGGTCATCACATCTAGGGATGTGTGGTAGCATCTAGTATTGAGCAGTGGATTACAAGTGGACATGGAGATGCATGGTGGTGTACTGTAGTGTGTTGGATTGCGTTGTCGAGTAGGAGTGCCTAACATCACATTAAGTACACGCTGGGAGTGGCTGGTGCCTTAACGCAGACAGGACGCTGGGCGATACAGGATGGTATAGCCTTAGCCGGGGGTATCCAGTGGTGTACAAGGATAGGTTGCAGCTTACAGTAGCATGGCGAAGAGTAAAACGATACTTGGTGGTATGCGGTGACACACGAGGTAGCACAACCGACTCTTGGAGTGTTGCCCCCAAGGAGACTTATGGATCCTTGGCATTGGGTGTACCATTGGATGCAGGTCACCTAGGATCAATGAGGACATTGTTGAGCATCTGGGGACACCGTGTTTAGCAAAGACAGGGCTTCGAGGGAGCTATCAGCAGATTTGAGGCGAAGAGAGTGTCGTCCATAGGATCACTCTTAAGCATTTTGGCAGACTTTTGATCATACCCTTTGCGACACACCTACCCATCGTCCTCCAATGTTGTTTACAATCCCAGATTGTTGGTTGTTTCCCCTTGACACTCCATTCAGGCGACAAGGCATGGGAGGCTCACCCTAGACAGTTGGATGAGACACCGCGTGTCATGAGCCAGGAGGAGACTCTCCAATTGAGACCCTTGGTAGGTGCATGATGTATGCAGAGGGTGTTCTCTAGGCAAGTATGCCAAAGCAACATTTCCTAGAAGTAAAAATAGGGCCAAGTGTGTACTAGGATTGATACACTCAGATATCTGCAGACTAATTTCCACAAAAGCTCTTAGTGGTGTCAAAGTCTTCGTCACCTTCATCAATGACCATTCTAGGAAGACTTGGATCTATTTTCTGAAAACCAAGGATGAGGTTTTCTATCAATTCAAAGAGTCAAGGCTCTAGTGGAGAATCTGACAGGAAAGAAAATAAAAGTCTTGCGCTCAGACAATGGTGGAGAGTATGTCGACAAGGACTTCACCGATTTTTTTACTAGGGAGGGCATCAGAAGGGAGTGGACAACTCCTTACAATCCAGAGTAGAATGGAGTAGCAGAAAGAAAGAACAGGACTATTGTGGAAGCAGCTAGGGCTATGATGTATGATCAGGATATGCCAAAATTCCTATGGGCAGAAGCATGCAACACGGCAGTGTATGTCCAAAACATAACTCCTCATAGGGCATTGGGCAAGATTACTCCAGAGCAGGTCTTCACCGGGAAGACACCTGAAGTTAGTCATTTTAGGATTTGGGGAGTTTATCATATTGCCGTATACTCGAGGAGAAGAGGAAGAAGTTAGATCAGACTACAGAGAAAGGATATCTTATGGGATATAGTGAGAATGCTAAGGCATATAGAATCTATCTTATAGGGAGAAGGAAGGTAGTATTTCTGTGAGATGTGAAGTTCATGGAAGATAGGGCCTTCAGAAAATCTCAACAAATGCCTTCCGAGGAGCAGTCAAAAGATGAGTTGTTGGTCAAACCTCTTCAACAAGTGTAAGCCAGTACTAAGAATTCTCTTCCAGAACAGGAGGAATCACAAGAAGAGGAAGAGCTAACAGATGCACCTACTACTAGAGGAAGAACGAGCAGAGAACTCCGACAGATTCTACAGGATGCAGAAGATTTCATTGGTGAACCCAAAAATAGTAAAAGGGAGCGAAGACAGCCAGATAGATATCAGGCCTTAATAGCTCAGGTTGAGGAACCTTCCAGTTTTCAGGAGGCTGCTCAACATCAAGTTTGGATGGATGCGATGGTGGAGGAATACAACTCTATAATGGTGAATGATGTCTGGAAAGTAGTGCCTAGGCCTCAGGATAGATCAGTGGTAGGTTCGAGATGACAAGATCAAATACGCTGCAAATGACAGTGTGGAAAAATACAAAGGCAGGTTTGTGGCTAAGGGGTATGCTCGAAAGGAAGGAATAGACTACAAAAAGACCTTCGTCCCAGTACTCAGGTATGCATCTATTAGAACCGTGATATCTCTTGCAGCACAGATAGGGTGGGAGATTCATCAGATGGATGTCAAAATGACATTCTTGAACGGGGTGATAGAAGAGGAAGTTTACATAGAACAACAAGAAGGCTTTGAGACACATGAGAAGAAATCTCATGTATGTAGATTGAAGAAAGCCTTATATGGGCTCAAACATGCACCTAGAGCATGGTATGGTCGAATTGATGGCTGCCATAGAAGAGATTAACAATTTGAAAAACGAAAAATGAGGAACTTAAGATGAAAGCGCAAGTTGGTGACCAGGGAAAGACAAGGAAGGAAATTGACCTTGTCAAGCTTCAAATATAAGAAAGAGATGAGGAGCTCACCAAGATTAAGGAAGAATTTCATCAAAACAAGAGAAAGCATCATGAAGGAGTCATATCCATGACAAATCAATTGGATAAGGCAAAGAAACGGGAAGATACTTTGTCAATCCTCCTTGAACAAAGGCACAAGAGTTTGAACAAACTTGAAGCAAAGATTGGTCTATACAAGGAAGAGGTCTCCTCCCTTAAATCACAACTAGAAGAAGAAAGGAAACAAGCACAGGGAGCTGAGAAGGCAACGGAAGCATTGGCATTCATAGAAGAACAAGATGATAAAATAGAAAAGGAGAGAAACATTATGACATGCCAAGTACAAGAGAAGGATGATGACATCATCAAATTAAGAGCAGAAATCATCTCACTTAAGGCCCAATCATGTGAAGCAACCAAGATGATGGAAGAAATGAAGAAGCAACTAGTTACGAAAGATGAAGATTGTGAAAAGTGAAAAGGAGAAACTTTCTTTCTTAAAAAGGAAGTAGACTCGCTGAATAAGAACTTGAAAAGCTCTCAAACCCTAGATGACATCCTAAGTCATCA
>APFE030570384.1:5940-22340 GCA_000404065.3 Pinus taeda
CCGCCTTCGACCATACTTCCCACAATTGCTAGACACATCAGAAATTGTAGAACAACTGCCACCTACAGAGTTAAATCTAGATTGCATGGAACAAGCCACAACCAATCGGATCCTAGACAAGCAGATCAAGAACACCCAACAAAAAAGGATCGAACTATATCATGTTGTCAAAGCAGACCAACTCCTTCATGAGGGCAAGTGGCTCACGAGGGACCAAGTTTAGCAGAAGTTTCCTCTTCTCATTGAGGAACTCAATGAAATGGGGACCATTGCTTCTTAAGGGGGGAAGGAATGATCCACATGTATATTGGTGGCCACCTGCCTATTCTACTTGGACCCCCACCATTGTTTCTTCCAGTTTTTCAGTTTCCTTATTTGTAGCACAATTTACTATTTTTGGCAGTTTTTCGGGTCCTGAACTTCCGAAGCCATTTTGAGGCCCTAAACAACATTTTTGGGGAAAACATGGTGCATCTTGGTCATGGACTGACGTTTCTCACTCAAAAGTTGTAGTCCTTTGGTAGATATTTCTAACGAGGTATTGTGCACATCAAACGAAGATCGTATGCCAAAGTTACAACCCTAGGAATTTGATTTACAAATTTACCCAAATGAGGTCGATAGTTTGACGCTTCATCTCCTAGGGTTAGGTTTTTGGATGTTTAGGGTTTTTCATTGTTTCTCAAAAATAAATAGGCCTTTGATCCTCATTGTAAAATAGCTTAGATGCATCTAGCTGCCACATCTCCTCTCAGAGATAAGCTACCATTTCCCAAGCTATTCTTATTTCCATTCTATCTGTAAGCACATTTCAGTGTTTGATATTAATGAAATGAAGTGTTATTTCTATTGCATCTTTGTATTTATGCTTATATCTATAATTTTTTGCATTCCTTTTCAAATTTGGATCAGTGGTATCAGAGCAGTCTGCTCTTTCTCTATTTTTCTTTGCATGCCCCCAACGAGGTCAGGATATAAAGAGTTAGGGCTTGAACTGGTCGAACCTTTACAAGACCATCCTCACAAATCTTGATGGCCTCCCATGGCGAATGACAAGAAAGACGAGGGGCAGGAGATCTTATCAAAATATTGCACGAAGAAGCCCTCGAGTGACAAAGGAACGTGATGATGGACAACTTTTCCCAGATCCTTCAGCGGCTACCCAAGGGCGATGCATCTACTTCCGGCAGCTACTCTAGGAGTGCCACACCCTTTAAGGTACAAGTTAATTTTGGCATTCCCATATTTGAGGGTCAGATAGATGCAGACATTATCGATAAATGGTCAAATCTACTAGAAGGTTATATTACCATTCATGATTTTTCTAGCTGGGAATCGATCACTTTTTCACATCTCAAAGCATCCCCCATGTCAAGGAACGGTGGGAAGCCTACTGCAACCAAAAGGATGAAAGTACAAACTCACTGTTTTCAGCCACACCCATTTGGAACTTGTTCCGGGATGCCATTAAGACCAGTACTACCCTGTCAGGAGCTATGAGGATAAATACATCAAGGGGACAATGCTATGATAGGGAAGGGACCAAGATGTGTTGGAGTTTACCAATGTTTTTCATACCCTTCACACAAAGTTGGGTATCAAGGATTTTGAGAAGCATTTGGTTCTCAAGTACCACGGTTGCCTACACAGGTACATCCAAGACGAGATGGATTTCCTGGACATCTCCTCGCTCAGCACGACATACCGATATGCCGTCAAGATTGAGAAAAAGCTTAAATAGAAGAATTGAGACTTTGGATCTGTGAATCCGAGGCAAGGGAAAGGTTCCCCCAAATCGTAGAACAAAGGAAAAAGCCAAGGTGGGGTGGCCCCAGACAACCTGCCAAAGCTGCAAGCAAAGAACAACGTCGTGAAGCCGAAGAAGGACACAGGAAAGTGGCGTGAGTTCCATACGAGCTCCACTCACAACACAAGTGAGTGTCAAGCCAAGCAGTCACTGGTGGCCAAGCTAGAGGCTTCGGAATTAAATGCATGTTTGGACTTTGAGTTAGAACCTGACAAGGGGAATGACAAAGGGAGGCAGATTATCGATGTAGAGCCCAACTCCACCATTTCCACCATGAAGATCCAGAAGGAGGAACACAAAGATCCATAGGAGGAGAAGTGCCTCTTCCACTCCCAGATGTGGGTAAAGGGTTACCAGTTATAGTTCATTGTCGACAATGGGAGCTAGAAGAACCTCATTTCAGTAGAGGTCATGAAACATCTGGGCTTACCGATCACAGCACATCCACAATTGTACACCATCGGGTGGCTTCACCAAGGACGGGATCTTCACATGAGCCAGTAGTCCCACCTTCCATACAGCATCAAGCCCTTCATGGATGATGTATTATGTGACATTGTTCCCCTTGATGTTTGTGATGTATTATTAGGCGAACCATACTTATGGAAGTGACATGTCATGTATTATTCAAGGCCTCTTGTTATTATTGTTAATTTGGGAAATACGTTGTACAGGATACCAGAGGTAGCACCGCATACAACCATCTCTTTGGTTACCACAAAACAATGCAATAAGTTCATTTCCAAAACCGGGAAATTTTTTTTCCTAATGATACGCCCTCAGGGAAAGAAGAAAGTGATGGTCACGACCTCCAGACAGGGCCCCTCCACATGACAACAACAGATGGACAAGGTCGTGGAGGAGTACGATAACATCTTCACCTCCCCCGTAGGGGTGCCTTTGCACTATCAGGTCAAGCACTTCATCGATCTAGCCCAGGTGCATCGCTGTCCAATGGACTAATCTATCAATGCTCCATTCTAGAGAACGACGAAATCGAAAGGTAGATTCAAGAGTTGTTACAGAAAGGTCACATCCAGCCGAGTTCATCACCCTATGGGAGCCTGATTGTCTTGGTACAGAAGAAGGATGGGAGTTGGAGACTCTATATTGACTATCAGGCAAAGAATAGGATCACTGTCTGGAATAGGTACCCGATCCCACAGATTGATGACCTTCTATACCAATTGAAGGGAGCAAAATATTTCAGCAAGATTGACTTGAAATCAGGATATCACTAGGTACCAATTGAACCCTTCGATGTGTGGAAGACTGCCTTCAAAGCCAAGGAGGGCCTTTTCGAATGGTTGGTTATGCCTTTCGGGTTGATGAATGCTCCTGCAACCTTTATGAGGATGATGGATGACATATTGTGGCTATTCACTAACTCATTTGTAGTGGTATACTTGGATGACATCCTGATCTTCAGCGAGAGTTGGGAAGAGCACCTCCACCACATTCAACAGGTTCTCCAAACACTATGGCAACATAAGATATGTTTCAATTTGGAGAAATGCACCTTTGGGATGACCCAGGTTTAGTACCTAGGATACATTAATGATGAACGGGGGGTGCATGTGAATCCAACCAAGATCTAAGTCATTAAGGATTGGCCAGCTCCAGCCTCTCTAATAGAGCTTCACAACTTTCTAGGTCTTGCCAATTGCTACCATAGGTTCGTGTTGGGATTCTCTCATATCACTTGGCCCTTGAGTCAAGTCACCAAGAGAGGAGTGAAAGAAAAATTATTTTGGTTTGAATCTCAACAGAAGGCATTCATAGAGTTGAGACATCACCTCTGCTCTGCACCAATGCTCACATTACCAGACTTGCAACAACCCTTTTAGATCGAGACATATGCCTTTGATTATGCTATTGGGGCAGTCCTTACTCAAAAGGGGCATCTAGTGGAATATCACAGTGAGACACTTCGAGACATAGTCAAGAAGTATCCCACTTATGAAAAATATATGTATTCCATTGTGCAGGCCTACCGACAATGGAAGCATTACATTTGGGGAAGGAAACGGTCATCCACACAAACCACCGACCCTTGCAATTCATACAGATGCAAGGGAAGTTGCAGAATGATTTCCATAAGAAGTGATCCACATACCTACAACAGTTCCATTTGAATATCAAGTGTAAGTAGGGAAGCACTAATAATGTTGTAGATTCCCTCAGCCGACCACCGATCATGGTGTTAACCACTTTGCTCAACTCTTGTGGGCACGAGACTTCTCATTGGCAACTTCTCTACAAAAGCAACCTAGAATTTAGCCACACATACCAGACCCTCTTGAATGGTCAGCAAGTTCCAGATTTTCAACTCTAGGATACCCTATTATGCCACCTAGGAAACCTTTGTGTTCCTTCAAGCGAGTGTGCCAAGATGATTTGGGAAGCACACCATAGTCAGGCTATTGGGAATTTTAGAGTCGAGAAAACAATGGCAGTACTGCAGAATTATTTCTATTGGCCGAATCTTCGACAGGATGTCAGAAAGTACATCAGATCCTACACTGCCTGTGCCATTGCCAAACCAACCATTAAGAAGTAAGGCCGCTATACTCCACTGCCTACCCCTAGTCGACGTTGGGAATCCATTTCCATGGATTACATGTGGGCCCTTCCTTCTACTATGCATGGAAATGATTGTGTTTTTGTGTTAATCGACATATTTTGAAGATGGCCATTATGGTAGTCTGTAAGAAGAATATCACAATGAAATCCACTGCTAAAATCTTCTTTGAACGAGTGTGGGTACACTTTGGGATCCCACAGTCTGTCATCTTAGATCGAGATAGCAGGTTCCTCAATACATTTCGATCCAGTCTCTGGTCGATGTTGGACACCAAGCTCACTAACTCCACAATGTTCCATCCCCAAACTGATGGCCAAACAGAGGTTGTCAACAGAATGATCGTACACATTCTACGCATGTACAACTCAAAGCATCCATGCATATGGGATGAGAGCCTCCCCTATTTCTTGCACATCAATAAGCAGACTCTCCACAATTGGACTGGCCACAACCCTTTTCAGGTGGGCTTAGGATTCCAACCACTATGTCCCATTGATGTGGCCATGCCATTTGCAGCTACTCAGGTAGATTCAGCTCATATCTAGTGTTAAACCGATAAGGAAAACAACTTCATTGAGCACATCTAGCATATCCGCAAGCAGGTCCACGACATTATGGAGAAATTAAATGCTAAGTACAAGCAGCGACATGATCAACATATGGTGCCACACAAGTTTCAAGTGGGCAACAAAATCCAATTGCATTTTCAAAAGGAACACCTTATCAGAGCCTATCGGAAACTCAGACAACTCTGATATGGTCCTTACACCATTACCAAGGCTATGGGAGAAAATGCATTTGAGCTCATCATTCCCCCATTCCTTGGTCTGCACCGAGTGTTCAATATGGACCACCTTCGACCATACTTCCCACCATTGCTAGACACATCAGACATTTCAGAACAGCTCACACCTACAAAGTTAAATCTAGATTGCACGAAACAAGTCAAAACTGATCAGATCATGGACATGTAGATCAAGAACAACTAAAAATAAAGGATCAAACTATATCGATTTGTCAAAGAAGGCCAACTCCTTCACTAAGGCAAGTGGCTCACTAGGGACCAAGTTTAGTAGAAGTTTCCTCATCTCATGGAGGAACTCAGTGCAATGGGGACCATTGCTTCCTAAGGGGGGAGGAATGATCCAGGTGGATATTTGTGGCCACCCACCTATTCCACTTGGACCCCACCATTGTGGCTACAGTTTACTATTTTTGCCAGTTTTTCAGGTCTTGGACTTCCAGAGCCATTTTGAGGCCCTAAACAATGTTTTTTATAAAAAAAATAGGAGCAACATGAGTAAAAAACCAATGTTTCTCACTCAAAATTTGTATTCCTCAGATAGATATTTCTAACGAGGTATTGTGTGCATCAAACAAAAATTGTATGCCAAAGTTACAACCCCAAGAAGTTGATGTACCAATTTATTCAAACGAGGCCCATAGTTTGACTCTTCATCTCCTAGGGTTAGGTTTTTGGATGCTTAGGATTTTACATTGTTTCTCAACAATAAATAGGCCTTTGAGTTTCATTGTAACACAGTTCAGAGGCATATATCCACCACATCTCTTCTCGGAGATAAGCTACCATCGCCTGAGCTAGTCTTATTTCCATTCTATCTGTAACCATATTTCAGTGTTTGATATTAATGAAATGAAGTGTTAGTTCTACTCCATCTTTGCATTACTGGTTATATATGTAATTTATTGTGTTTCTTTTTAAATCTGGATCAGGGAATGTTGAAATATGTAACTAGGTTTCATCATCATAATGACATATGTAATCATGATTTTATATATTTAATGTAAAAAGAAAAATAAATTTATTATTGTTGTTCTTGAGACATGGGTTTCATGCTCAAGGAAATTTATTTTATAGGTTAAGAACCCATTGAGTGCTTCTAGGTTTGTCATAATTTCAATTGAGTCATTGCCATGCATTCAAGACCCATTTGGGCATGTCACATATTCTAAGGAAAAAATTATTGACTCAAAGTAGAGTCAAAATACCCTCCAAGACCACGTCATGGCACAAAGATCAAGTTGGCCTAAATGAATGGAAAATTTGGCTTAAAGATAGCAATTTGTACCCCTCAAAAGGTTATAAATAAGAAGGAACTCAACCTCATTAGCACACTCACTCGAGCATGTTCGATCTCCTCAAGATAAAAGCTGGAAAAGGACAAAAAATGAGAAGAAAAGAAACATCAATTGTTTGGGCGTCTCTCTCTTTCTCTTTTGTTAGGGTTTCTACTATTACTGGGCAAGTCAAAGTGTTTATGTGGAAGTCAAAGTGATGCTAGGGAATTCTAAGTGTTGTTGGCAAGTCAAAGTGTTGCTACCGAAGTTGAATTTTTGTTGGGAAAGTCTAAAGTGTTCCTAGGAAGAAGAAGTCTTAATAATTGGGAAAGTCGAAGTGATAGGAATAAACTACTAGGTCTAGGTTTCAAAATAATTTACTGGGAAAGTCAAAGTTACAAAAGAATTTGTTTTGGGAAGGTCGAATTTGCAAAAGAATCTGCTCGGCAGGTCAAAGTTGCAGAAGAATTTGCTCGGAGGTCAAAATTGTAGAAGTTCCCAATAGAAAGCTCGTTAAGTAAGAAACATTTGACTTGGTATTGGAGGGTCTTGGTCAAGAGTCATAGGTATTTTAATTTGTCAATTGAAGAATCTATAAGAAGAGAAGAATTCTTGCAGGCTTTCATCTCAGTTGGAGAGGTTTTGGCCCTCACTAATCGCCTATATATTATGTCCTTTGTCTTATTGTTCCTTATGGTTTGGTAGTTGTTTGATGAAGAGAATACTAATAATAATCAAGTGAAAGAAGAAGATGATCAAGTTAAGTAAAAATACATCAAAAGCGATTATCAAAGTAAGAGAAATCACATAATCTAGTTGCCCCTAGATTTCTCAACACAAAGAACTCACATATACTATATTAAGAATATAATGATGTTCTTGCAGAATCTGAAATACTATTTGAAGATGTCTTTTATGACCCTCCATATTATTTTAAAATAAGATATCATCAATAAATATTAATACAAACTTTTCTAGATATGGGTGAAAAATGTTGTTCATCAAGCACATAAATGTGGTTGGGGCATTAATAAGACCAAAAGGTAGGACCACCAACTCATAGTGTCCATAATGAGTCCTAAATGTAGTTTTACAAATGTCTTCCTCTCTGATTCATATTTGATTGTATCCTCGGCATAAATCAATTTTAGAGAATACAGTAGCACCCTTAACCTTATCAAACAAATCATTAATTCAAGGTAGTGGATATTTTTTCTTGATCGTTAACTTATTCAATTGTCGATAATCAATACATAGTCTCAGGGTTCCATATTTATTTTTGACAAAAAGCATAAGAGCTCCCCATGGTGGTACACTATGGAAGATGTACATTTTGTCTAATAGCTCATGTAGTTGCATTATCAATTTTGTTAGTTCATAGATACTCATGTGATAGGGTGCCTTAGACACTAGTTTATCCCCTGTAATTAACTCAATTGTAAAGTCAATATCTCATTAAGGGGTTAGTATGAGGAAATCCTAAGGAAATACATCTGCAAAATTGTGGACAATAGGCATATTTTCCAAAGTTGTATTGTGTTTTTTAGAGTTAGAGTACCCTGCTTGAACTACAAAATTTTGACAACCCTTCCTAATACATTTATTCAACTATGATTTTGAAATTTGTCTTAGTATTAAAGGTCTTGTTATCCCTTGAATATCATATCTAAAACCTTCCTCCTTAACATAACTAATAATTTCTTCTTTACAATTTATAATGGACTAATATTTTCCAACCAATCCATATCAATCAAAATGTCATAAGAGCTTAAGGGTAAAAATTTTAGATTTATATTTGTTGGTTGTCTTGCTAGTTCTAATGGACACTTCTTAGCTTTTGTTGTTACTCTTATTTTAACTCTAGTGGCTATCTACACCAACGATAAATTCTTGAATTTGCTAACCTAGAATCGACATAATTATACTATCTTGGGGCTAATATAGATTAAACTTGCCCCAACATCTATTAAAATTGATATAGTGTGATTGCATATTTTACTATAAAATTCGGTCATTGTGGATTCCTGTTCGACTTGTCAGTCCTCCAGGGAAACATTGATTCTAAGCAAACTTCTCGCCACCTCTTCCACTGGATATGCTTCTTGAAAATTTGTGACTTGTTTTGTCTTTTCACGGTAAGGGATGTCTTTGAGGTAGTGTGGTTCCCGACAACCCCAACACTTTATTGGTAGCTTTTGTGCCTTACTGAAAACAATTTTACTTGAGAAATCTAGTTTTTTAGATCCATTCTGAGATTGGGATTTCTGCTAACCTTTTCCAACAAATTTACTTTGTTGTCCTCTGTTAAAATTATTAGACAATACGTGTGTTGCCTTTTTAATGTTCGGAGGGTATTTCTGTGCCTTTTTACCTGACCATGGTTTATTATTTTCTCCCTTTTGTTTCAACTGTTGATAGCAATACGTGCCTTACAAATAACTTCATCAATGGTCTTGGGTTTATCAAACTCTAGGTGTTGTTTCATGGAAACTAGAAGACTAATTATAAAATGTTATGCTTTATCATTTTCTCCCCATATATAGGGGACATAGCGTAGTAATGAGGTGAATTTTCCAATATACTCATCCATAGATAACTGACCTAATCTCACACTTATGAAATTCCTTGGCTTTCTCATCATAATATCTCTCACTCAGGTGTGTATTATTGAAATGTTGTTAAACGTTATCCCACATTACCCCCTTTTCATCAATTTGAATCTCCATGATTTCTTCCCACCATGAGGTTGCTTTTCCCTGGAGCTAATCAATTTCTAAACGGGCCTTCAAATTACTGTCATATTCATAAATCAAAAAATACTTGTTAACATTCACTAATCCCACCTTTGCTCCTTCATCACATCCACCATGAAATGTTTGGGTTTTGATTTTCTTAAATTTCCCTTCGAGCTCTATTCTCTGTCTTTTCTCTAGTTTATATGGTTTTCCCCTAGAAATATTTTTATATTTCTCTTTCATAGTTTCTTTACCACCCATAGTTTTATGTGTATGGCTTTTCTTGGGAAGACAATCCTCCCCACTCCTATGCAATTCCACTTTTTTTTCATTGTCAGGAGTTGAGGTTGAGGATGTTTGATTTAGCCTATTAGTTAGGCTCTTAATTATTCTTTCTTTATCTCTCATTAGTCGCTCATTTTTAGTCCTTATGCTAGTTATTTCTGCTCTTAAATTCTTCATTGTTTTAAACAATATTGTAGATCTGGGATGAGGTTTTGCACCTAAATGCACCCACATTTCTATATTTGGTTCTAATAAGGGTAAAGAACTTGATTGTGTAGTTGGTGTTATCATGTTACCAACTCCTCTTCTTCCCCTCTACGAAACACAAAACACATTTTGTTATTATCTAGGTTTGCCCCTTGCATGGATGGTCTTCAGGCTATTTATAAAAACATTACTAATGATTGGAGATATAGCAGTTTTGGATTCATTCTTCTCTTTACATTGTTATATATATTTGTATTGACCATATTTCATATCTACAATACCTTTAATCATGGTACTTGTGAGTTTAAATTATAACAACAATGATCCACCATTGAGCATAATATGGTTTTCACCTAGTCCTTGATACACTCACATATAACTATTATCTCTATCTTGAACACTATTATAATTAATATAAGTACATATTAAGACTTATTGATGTCATCCAACTATTCAATTATCGATCTTGTTATATTTGTATGCTTCTACCAAAAGCACATTCTAGAAATTGCTAGTTGTAACACATTAAGGTTATAGAACTTTGTGTGAATGAGATGTCACAAGATCAATGATGCCCTCGAGTTTGGGTTAGGGCTGATGGTGGAGAGTTTGCTTGTACAGTTATGGGGCAACTACCCCATCTCCCACTACACCTCACCACTCTTCGTTGCACTCCCCTGCCTCAAGGGCGAGCCCTACAATTCTCGGTTTCCAAGTTCATTGCACTCACCTCCTGCAAAGGACGACCATCCTATTGATGTTAAGCCTATTGAATTTGTCAGGTCCTTATTGCAATAAGTTATGGTGAACCCATTTTTTTATTTTGTCCATTTCACATGGTAATCTCTCCATCATTGATATCAGAGCATAATAATTTCTTAATTTTCCATACTATTAGTGTTTGCAGGTCGTTATTTGTTTTCTCTTTAATTCAAGTTGAGTTTCTAGACATCTTCCATGGAATCCCTATGTTTTCTAAGAGGGTTACCACCCTGAAGTACATTCACCTGGCCTCATTTGGGACGCAAAGTTGTCGCATGGTTAAACTCATTCATTCATAAACCCTAGGTGATTATATTTTTTTAGCATTTGACCTCCTCTTATGATTTTCTGAGATCATTCATTGCTTATGTAGGGTCACAGGTATTATAGCCCATTCCAAGTCTTTCAATAATAAGTAAGATTGTGTCTTCAATTTAAACATTGATGTCACCATTCAATAATACTGCAAACACTAATGGGTTTCCTTTCCATTTGGTACTTTTTTTGGTTTAGTTTCTATTGTTTGTTGGAATGAATTTTATCTTAAAGTCATAACTATCGAGGATCTTTTTATAGTTCAACGACATGTCTTAGGTTCTTACTAGATTTTCTTACTTTTATGTCCTCTAGGTTTATGCCTAGAGGTCGTATGTGGTTTCTAGTATCTTTTGAGTTAGGGCTTTGTTTTGACAAAGCAATGTTACTATTTAGCCAAGACATTAATGAAGCTATGTTTATGTAATTTATAATTATGGCCTTATGGCCCTATAAGGTTTCCTTTATTTTCGTTGTGACCCGATATCAATGTTTCAATTCTCAATATAAATAAGTTGTCCCAACTATGAATTGTGTAGCGTACTTATTATGTTTACATTTCATAGAGGGTTGATTTGATTCTTCACTGTCACATATGTGTACTCATAACCTTATCTATTTATAGGAAATAACATTATCTTTTCTTAAGATTTGTTCCATGATAGTCTGCATTACATCGATGTTTGCATGTATGGTTAAATGCTTATAATAGAATTTATTTATTTATTTATTTATTATTATATTTATTATTATTATTTTTTATTTTTTATTTTTTTATTTATTTTTATTTATTTTTTATTTTTTTATTTATTTATTTATTTATTTTTATTTTTTTCAGTTAATGCTCAATGCTCCTTCTATAGTTAAATTCTTGTAATGTAATTTTTATCTTACAATTATACTTGTTATTACTTTTATTTGTGTGTTATGAAATACAATTTTATTTTTTTTCTCTTTTCAATAAATATTTGGTAAATTATCTACAATTATTAGGAATATGAAAGGAAACTCATTGAAATAAATAAGTATAAATTGAGACCTATGAGGAATACAAAATTTTCTCCATCATTTTGTGTGGCATTTCCCAATGATATGGGAAATCTCACTCATGATATGAGTTTGTATAGATTAAATATTAAATTGTTTTTTTTTTAAAGAAAATGAGAACCTTAAATAGCTTTACAAGAACAAAGCTACCTGGTGTAATAGCTCTAACCATGAGTCTTCACAATAATAATAAAACTAAATTGAAAATCACAAAAAATCATGTGCACATAAAATTCAAAAAATGATTCATTAATAAAATAATTACAGGAGAAATCATTGCCTATTCATGTCCTCTCATTCACTCACACACTCATACACTTCTACATCTTACATGCCTCTTAGGCTCTCTTCAATTTATACAAATGGATTAGAACCCAAGTAGGTTCTAGATCCCTTAACAAACTCCAACAATATCTCTCTTGATCCCTAAAAACTCTCATCCAAATCCTTATCCCTACATAAGAGCTACCCAATCCATAATCCTCTCAAACCTTCCACAATACTCTCGAATATTCTCATATTTACAATAATCTTCATTTTCTCTTAAAACTATTAAAAATATACATTAATTAATTAAATCCTACCTTAAAAACTAACTCCTCTAGTAAATGATTGACCTAGGTTAGATGCTCCTGCGCCAAATTCCCTAAGTAAAAGGAAATTATGGTCTCCTGACCATTATTCGTTAATAGATGATAAAACTCCTCCTGGATCCCAAACCTTAATTTGTAATTTCCCAAATTCTCGGCACCTTTGTTGTTGCTACATGTTTGTTGTCTTCTAATTCATCTTCATCTTTTCAATCAACGTCAAATCCTAATTGATCATTCTTTCTGCTGACAGTTTTCTCTATCTGGGTTGTTTCATCATTAACTTCCATAGTTCCTTAATCACCATGTCCAGCATATCCTTGGGTTGGTATATACTCTGTCATTTGTTGCTTCTTCCTTCTTGTTGAAATTTTCTGATGTTGTCCACTAGCTGTTGCATCCCCACATTCTGCATATATTCAGGATCCTTACTCTGAATTACTCCAGAAACTGTTGTAGATATTGTTTCTACCCAAACTTCTTGAATATCTTTGAATATATCTCCCTATGCAATATCCAACTGCTGCTCCTTGTCTGCAAATTTACTTTCAGGAAATAAATTGCATGTCATCTTTTTGACTGCATACTCATCCACCTCTTTTTCTCTGTTAGCCACTACATCAGAAAATTTCCAACTAACACATATCTATGTCCCAATAAAATCTTGATACACTCCCTCATTTCTGATTGTAGTTACACTCACATACTCCCATTCTTTTAAAAAACACTCCAGCAACTCAATTTCTCTTTGACACCTCACAATTACTTCATCATGATGTTGTTTATAGTCTTCAATAGGTTCTTCTTCTTTTTGTAGTTTCCCTTCTTCTTTATTTAGTCCTATGGTTGTCTTCTTTTCTTCCTGAGAAAAATCTGCCTCACCTCTTTCTTCAACGCATTTTGCATTACTGTCTTTTTGTAAGCCTTCTTCAAGAGCTATCCTTACCCCACCTTTTTCCTTAGCATTATCTCCCAATTTTTAGTCATCATATTTTAATTTAATATCTTCACATGTCTTGATGACATCTTCAAAAGGTTTCTTATCTCCTGCAAGACCTGCAATCATAGAAAAATTGTCAGTTTTAAAAACATAAGACCTTGCAGTCCACCATGTATTCTTGCTGCTCTGAATCCTTCATATGATTTAGAAGATTCTTTGTAGATTTCTCCTTTGTATTTTCATTACTTTCAAAAAGAAATGGGCCATGTTCTGGTTCACATACCAAAACTTCATTTACTTTGAGTAACTCTTCCTTCTGTTGATCATTTAATTTATGCTCCGACTTTACTTGCAATCTATGTCGTTTGACTTTTCTTTTCATAATCCATCCGTGTCTATGTCTTTGTAATATCTCTAGCAATACGTTAAATCGTACCTTTAATTCATAAATATCTTTCTCATCATCACCAATGCGAATTTATATGGCATTATGATGTCCTTTCTTTGGAATCTACATCTTCTGTTGTGAACTTCACCTTGTTCATTATAACCTGCAATTTTACCATGTTAACTCCTCTGAACTTGGTCAACGGTTCCTTTCACTTGAACCTTACTCATGAGAAAACCTTACTCCTCTTCAAACAACAACTAAAGTAACTCCTCAACACTTTGATGAGACTTTAGGTGTCGGGCTCCGCCGATCATGCACCTATTATATTTAAAAACTTAAATTTTTTACTGGAGTTGACTTTTTTGTAGGTTTTAACCCTGTACAGAAATTACCTGCATACGAATTCTAAAACAAAGAAAATAAACAATGCGAGAGCATAACACATAAAACACATATGCACATATATTTTCCCCTGGATCCCAAAACCGGAACTACCAGCTTGATTTTTCATTATGTTCCTTTCAATGTTACAATACATATTTATACATGCCAAAGCATCCAATACCATGGACCAAAAACCATCGCGTCCAAAACCGTGGACCGAAAACCATAGGTAGGTTCGCCCAACCTAATATAGGGTCCAAAAAAATTTCTCCCGGGGCGTTGCCCCGGACCCCATAAAGGGGGGCTACTCGCCCCCCTCTAACCCCACAGTTCACTACTTAGGTTAGTCATGGAAAGAATATAACACAACCCAAAAATTTCCCACTTGTTTTTTTCTTTTGACAGGGGGCCACAGGAGAGCTTAGTCATTTTTCCAGCCCTGAAATGCCCATTGTTTCTCTACACCAAGAGAACTTCTCAGAGCTCACAGATTTTGTCAATGCATTTGCAGTATTCTTCAAAGTGTCCACCTTTACTAGCAACACCTTTTTGTCTTATATCATATCCCCCATAAGGTGATACTGAACATCAATGTGCTTTGTCTTTGAATGATAAGTAGGGTTCTTTGCCAAGAAAATTGCACTTTGGCTGTCACAGTCTATCCTTATAGCTCCTTGTACTAACCCCATACTTGAACACAATCTCTCCAACCAAACTACTTCCTTTCTTGCATGAGTGGCCGCCATTTATTCTGCCTCTGTAGTTGATAGTGCCAGTATAGATTGTTTCTTACTCATCCAACTGACTGCACCTCTGAATAGGTTAAACACATACCCACTTGTAGATCTTCTCTGATCCAGATCTCCAGCCTAGTCTGCATCAACAGAGCCACAAATATCCAACACTCTATCCAATCCTGGTCTTCCTTGGTAGCACAAACCATAATCATTAGTGCCACGCAAATACCTGAAAACCCGCTTCACTACTGTCCAGTGCTCCCTCCCTGGTTTTGACATAAACCTGCTCAATACTCCCACAGCATGTGCAATGTATGGTCTAGTACAGACCATTGCATATATCAAGCTACCGACTGCACTTGCATATGGAACATGGGACATGTCCTCTTCCTCTTCTTGTGTCTTGTGACACTGTTCAGCAGATAACCTCACACCTACAGGAATAGGAACCTTCACCGGTTTACTATCCTACATATTAAACCTCTGCAGTATTGCCTCGACATACTTCCTCTGGTTTAACCAGAGCTTCCTGTTTTCCCAATCTCTTTTAATTTCCATGCCCAAAATATAGTTTGCAGCACCGAGATGTTTCATGTCGAATTTGGAGGACAATTGGGTCTTCAAATCTTGGGTAATTTCTTTGTTATTTCCAACCAGCAACATATCATCCACATACAAGACCAGATAAATAACACGGTCACCAATTAATTTAAAATACACACAGTCATCTGCTTTGCTTCTAGTGAATCCAAGTCCCTGTATAAATGTATCAAATTTTTTATACCACATCCTTGGTGACTATTTTAACCCATACAGAGACTTCTTTAACTTGCATACCAGTTCTTTCTCACCCTTCACCGCAAAGCCTTCAGGTTGCTTCATGTAGATTTCCTCTTCCAAATCCCTGTCAAGAAATGTTGTCTTCACATCCATCTCTTCTACCTCAAAATCAAAAGCAACAACAACAGATAAAAGTAATCTAATAGAAGTTACCTTGGCAACACGAGAAAAAATATCACCAAAATCAATTCCCGGCACTTGGGAATAACCTTTTGCTACCAAGCGAGCTTTGTATTTCTCCACCTTCCCCTCTGCATTTGTCTTCTTCTTGAACACCCATTTGCTACCAATGGGTTTCCTTCCAGCCAGCAACTCCACGAGATCCCAAGCCTTATTTTAGTGCAAAGATGCCATTTCATCAACCATGGCCTCTTTCCAAAGTTTTCCATCCTCTGAATCCACTGCATCCTTCACAGTTCTGGGATCATCATCAGTAACAGACAAAGCAAAATTTGAACAGAAAGCAGATGGACTATACCTTTATGGCTACCTTCTTTCTCGAATTGATCTTCTCACAGCCAGAGTTTGTGGCTCTTCATCTTCTGATTCCTCCTCTGCTACAGAGTCTGATTCTTCCTCCTTTAGTTCAAACTCTATCTTCACAGGTTTCTTTGGTTGGACTTCATGTTTAATAACATCTTTCACCTCTCTGAACACCACATCTCGACTGTACACAACCTTCCTTGTTACTTGGTTC
>APFE030570384.1:24110-45375 GCA_000404065.3 Pinus taeda
CACCACCTTTATAGGTTTTCCTGGAGATTTAGATCTCCCTCTAGATTTAGATCTCCCACTCGATGACTTATTTTTGTTTCTGTTTTGGGACCATCCTCATACAGACAAGGCATCGCCATTCTGGTTGTCCGTATTTTTTCGTCTCATCTCCTTCATCAGCAAGGCTGAGACTATTTCATCAAACTGCAAAGCAGTTGCATTGCTACCTATTGCAACAACCAGACTATCCCACGAATATGGTAGAGAACACAACAGATTGATGCACTTATCTTCATCTGAAATTTTAATATCAATAGATGATAACTGACTTACCACAGTATTAAACGCATCCAGATGCTCTGTCACCGAGTCTCCATCTTTCATCCTCAGGTTATACAGCTTTTTTCGTAGGAATAGTTTATTCACCAGAGACTTAGATTAGTACAAAGTCCCTAACTTGTCCCACAAAGCCTTCACCGTAGCTTCCCCTGATGCATTCAGCAATACTGAATCTGAGACACACAATCGTATTGTGCTCTTTGCCTTCTGATCCAACTTCTTCCATTCTTCATTGGTCACTCCCGTTGGTTTAGTACCTGGATCTATTGCGATCCACTGATCTTTATCCACCAACAGATCCTCCATCTTGAGCTTCCACAACTCAAAACTCTGACCATTAAATTTCTCGATCTCTGTCTTTCCACCACTCGTCATTTTCTTTCACCACCAAAATCGATGTCATAGATCTCCTACTGAACAGGTTATACCATAGGCCCAAGTGAAACCCCTCAGCAACAATGACGTCTCCTTGAAGCCAAAAACAGCTCTGATACCAAATGTAGGTTTTAACCCCGTACAGATATTACCTGCATACGAATTCTAAAACACATAAAAATAAACAATGTGAGAGCATAACACATAAAACACATATACATAGAGATTTTCCCATTGGATCTCAAAATCGGGACTACCAGCTTGATTCTTCATTATGTTCCTTTCAATGTCATAATACATATTTATACATGCCGAAGCATCCAATACCATGGACCGAAAACCATCACGTCCAAAAAACATGTGCAAAAATCGTGCACAAAACCATAGGTGGGTTCGCCCGACCTAACATAGGGTCCAAAATCAAAATTTTCCGAGGCGCTGCCCCGGACCCCATAAAGTGGGGTTATGGGTACCCCGCAAACCCCTTGTTAACTATGTGGAAAGAATATAACACAACCCAACATACCATAAACTTTGCAGAAGCTTAATTAAACATGAGCAACATCAAGCATGAACACATATAATTGATAAGAAGGAACCAATCATACATAATACATAAGAATTTATCCGGGAAAAGCACCAGCCTAAAACCCCATCTCTGTATTATCAATCAAGTGGAAATCCTCAACAACATACAAAAAGAATCAGCTCAAAAGCTATCCTGCTCTCTCTGTACTCTGATGATAAAGCTCTTGGACTACCTATCCCTATATATAAAGGCTGCACCTTAGGTCCAAGCTCCTATTTCCTTGCGCAATTTTGATTAGGGTCTAATTACAAAACACATGTAAATTGGTTTGATCATACTTGTTGTCACCTCGGGTCCAACTACGCAGTAATAGAAGGAAGAAGCTTCCTTCCCGATGCAAGGAATACTTACTAGAAATATCCTTGCATCTGACAGTACACTGTGCCACATCTGATCTCAATTGGGTCTTTGACAGAACTGACATGCACCATTTATCCATAAGTGAATACACAGTTATCTGAAAATAACTGTTTTCACATGCATGCAAGCATCAACAAACTGTATCTCATTAATTTAACAACTTGTTGAATTAATCTGACTGAACTTGACTAAGTTAAACTAAGTCAACTGATCCTCTCAATATAGAACTCATCCTTAATTCCTCAATCAGTGGAGCAAATCAAGGATACATTCCCCAATTAGTGGAGAAATAATTGCATGTTCTCACAAAGACTTCAAGTTTGTTTTTCCTTAACTAATTAACTCATGGAGGATTAATTAATTAATATTCCAAACTGCTAGTAAGACAAAATTCGAATTTACTTCCTCTAGATAGACTAGAGACTACTATAAATAGGAAGGGAGCCAAAAATGCTATTTTTAGAAGATGTTATTTTTAGCAGTTTCAACTCTCACCCAAGGTGGCAAAAATTCCACACTGGCCAAACTTCTATTTTTAGCAATTTCTATTTTTACATTTCTTGTTGCACACTTTTCAACAAAATTATGGGAAAAATGTTAAAGGCATGGAACAAATCGGTAGCTACTTGTGCCATATTTAGAAGATACACCAAAATTGGTTATTCACCATGGTTGGAACATACATGCATTTGAAGAATGAATGAGTCAACAACTTGAATTGAGAACTAGTGTCAATGGAAATTGTCAAGAAGCAATGGTGATGGGAAATTGTCCAAGAACAGAAAAACAAGGTTGCAAGGACCATGACTTGCAAAGCTAAATTAATGCTTCCTATCTTGAACAAAATCAACCATCCCTAATCTTCCTTAAATGCCACAAAGAATTCAATTGAAAATAATGTTGAGTGTATAATATATGACCACAGACCAAGATAGCCATGCCTAAAGTACATATCAAGCAATGGATAGGCATGTTGTGTATAGACATAATTTAATGAAGGAGCTCTTTGTGAGTGCAGGTGGAACTAGATTCAACTCCTAGTCTGAAAAACACTCAAAGCCCATTCCTTGAATTAATGCAGCAACAATGGGCTTGAGATTTGACACAACAGTAGAATCGAGAGCCTTGTAAAAGTGCACTCTTGGGCATAATGAAAAGTTAATAGAGAGTGCATTGTTCATTGTGCAATAGAGGAACAATACTCAGAAATGTTGAGCTTGACATTATGATGAATGTAGCATTGTTGAGTGAGTTGTGTGGAGAGCTCTAGTGTGTGAGTGTGCTGTTGTGTGTGGCCATGCGTGCTTGTGATGCAATGAAAGGTTGAGAGTTCCTATGTAGAAGAAAAAGGTTGGGAGAGCTTGAGAAAGAGTCTAGGATGAGAGTTGAAGAGTATTGATTGGATGAGAAATGAGAGTTGAGTTGATGTGTGTTGTTGTAGTCTATGCAGAGTGAGAAGAAGACATAATTTTGTATGGGTTTTGCATGAGTGTAGGAAGCCAATGAAAATAGAAGGTATAGTATTGAGTGTATGTTGTTCAACATAACAGTGGGCTAGGAATTGAAAAATCCAAAGTTGAAATTAGGCCAAGTGGGTGCCACAATAGAGAGTAGAGATTTCCTTATTAAGAGTGGGTTGGAGCCTAAAAAACAGGGAGTTGGTGCTTCCATCTAGTGGGTATCTGAAGAAATATTGGGGGTTAGTGCCTCTTGTAAGTTGGTGCTTGCAACAAATCCAATCATTCACTACTTCATTTGGTGCTTTTCATAAGAAGATTAGGTGTCTACAAAAGAAGGGAGTTGGTGCTTCCTTCTAGTGGGTGCTACCAAAAACTCTAAGGGAGTTGGTGCTTCCTGTGAGTGGTGGCTCACAAAGAATGATGTAGATAGAGTAGGAGCTCATATTTTACCTCATAACACAAACAAATATTTGGTGGTTTTTCTCCCGGATGGATTTCCATGTTAAACCTTTGTGTCTCATGTCTATGCTTCTCTTAGTGTGTGTTTGTTTATGTGTTTATATATTCATTTGTTACACATGTTATATATTATAATATATTCTAAGTATTTAACATTGTTTCCAACAAATTTATGTTTAGATTGGATATAGGAATCAACCCATTCATAAAGGAATGTTCAAAGAACCAACAACACCATTTCATAAAAGAAATCACATCCTTTGATATCAATATAAATATATTATCATCTCAATGGCCAATGTGCAATAGTAAATGCAAATGAAACATGAGTCAACATTAACTCATCACACGTTCAAGGATTAGTCCTTCTTTATCAATCGCATATAAGTTAGCTTTTTCCATACACACATGAATCATCATTCCTCAACATCAATCAAAGTTGTTACTGATCAACATATTAACAAGTATATAACATTTAAAACATAAGAACATAAGGGGACACTTCTATTTTATAGTATGAACCTAGAAACTAAGATTGAGACTTCCCTTCTCCATGCAACCTTAGATTGGTTTGCAATGCGGCCTTTGCTTCTACCAATCACCCCCAAGATAGATTCCAAATCTTAAGGAAGCTTCCTCAAAGGATAAAATCAATGCTGCTAGTTGAAATAGGGACTCTAAAGGACCAAGCACCTCCACCCACCAACTACTCAATTTAATCAGTTGAAACAGGGAATCCAAAGTTCAAACCACCTCCACCTACAAACTATTCATTCCATGGGTTGAAACAAGGAATCCAAAGGTATCCCAGCCTCCACTCACCAACTAAATAAGGAAAACCAGAGGTTTCTCACCTCTAACCTTAGCAAAACAAGGGAATCCAGACGCTTCTCACCTCCACCCTCAGAAAAACAAGGGAATCTAGAGGCCTCTCACCTCCACCCTCAACATAACAAGGGAATCTAGAGGCTTATCACCTCCACCCTCATAGAACTTGCAGACAATAGTTCCACCCAAGCCTAGGAGTCCATAACACACTATAATAAATCCAGAAAAAAAAAAGAAAAGAAAGGAAGACTTCCAAACACTCCTTACCATGGATCTAAGGAGTAGGCCTCCACCCTAGTTGTCAAGGGAATCTGAAGATTAAACCATCTCCACCCTCCAACCAGTTAGGGAATATAGAGACTACTACTCCTAAGTTGAGAGACACCATTCCAACCTTCCAATGCTCAACTAAAAGATTGTTCTTCTCTTTTTATTCTTGTAGCAACATAGATCCTCTTCTCCAATCTGTGACAATCTGCCTCTTTCTTTTCTCTGTACAGGGTCTTCTTCTCACACGATGGTTCTCTTCATATTTTTCCTTCTCATGTCCTCCGTTTGACACTCTCTCCCACCTCTCCTACAACTCTTGCTTGTGGTTCTTCCCTGTTGTCTTCTCATGTGTTTAGAGTGATCCTCTCTTTCTTGTAACCCTCACTAGTGTCATTGCAAATGTTTCTTTGTTGCATGGGAAGACATTCCTTGTTGTTATTCTTATTCACGATGGTTCTCTTTTCATGTGGTTATGGGGATGTTGTTGTGCTAAACCCCCATCCCATTTCCTTTTGGCTGATTTTAGTTGTCCCCCTGCCTGCCAGCACAATCCATCACTCTTGAATTTTTATCCTCTTTGTCTTGTGGATTTATCCAAAGCAAGAATGAATCATTTGTCCTTCTTCTTTAACTAAATTAATGGCATAACTAGTCCATTCAATTCCACGACTACCACCCTCCCATGGTTGTCATAAAACAATCAACCTTCCTTAAAATTCCAAGCATTCTCCTTCCTCAAACTCAGAAATATGTTCTAATTCTTAGGCCTTTTTCACTATAACAAAATAGTTACAATATTTACAATGGGGATTGTTGCATCATCAATAGGTTGGATGAATATTGCCCACTTTTGTACTAATGAAGGCAGTTAGGGGAAGTCTTGATGCCTACCCCCTTAATCTCTATTTGTCGTCAATTGGTAAGCATGGCATTTTTAGCAAATTCGGGGAGAAGAGCAAGGGAAGCCAACTCAATATGTTCCATCAACCTTGTAAACTACCTTTTACTTACTTGAACTCCTACGAGAATTATGGCTCTATGTTGGTTGATTTTCAACATGATTCTAGAGGGAGCTCATAAAATCTTATGATATGTCAATTTTTTTTTGGTATTCATAGCTTGGTTTTATAGTAGATCATCTAGTTATCTTAGCCTATGTAGGTAATGCCTTTGGGAATATTAGCTAGTTATATGGTGGTTTTTATAGTAAAGTTGACCAATTATTACATGGTGACGGTCTCACTTGTGAGAAGATAAAGGTTGTGGAATGTTTCAAATTTTAGGAGAGTGTAGGGAAATGAAATCATAGAAATTAGAGAGAGGTTGTCATCTTGGAGACCAAGTAAAGTTGTCACACTGCAGTTCGTTGGTGGGTTGTGAATATGGGCCATTGGTAAATTTATAATCGAAGACTTAGGAAGGAAACACAATAGTTTGCAAACATGGTTAATAAGTTGGACAAAAAAAGGGGGAAATGGAAGAGGAAAATGATCTTAATATAGTGAAATGAAGCCAACCTTGGATCTATACGAATTCCAACAATGTAAACTCAACTAATAGTCCAACCAAGGATAAAGTGGAGACAAGGGGAACAACAAAGAGGTATTAAAGGAAGTTGCCCACAACATCAAAGTTAAGGTAGAATATTGAAACAAACAATCAAGAAAAGAAGAGATAGCATTTGTTTAAAGGTGATTGATGGGGAACTCATGAGTTGGACTCTTAATACAAGCTTCCTAATCAATAGTGGCTCAATTCATTGAAGAATAAGGCATTCGTGGATAAAATGTTTGAAGCCTTAGTGAAACCATTGTAAGACATGGAAACAATCAAGCAAGAGAAAAATCTAAAAGAACAAAACTCAAACTCCAAGACTTCTACTAATACTAACCATAGCTTCATCCACATGTTTCATTAAAAAAAAACCCACTCTTTTTAATTTGTATTTTCCTTTCTGCCTCATTATCTTTATATCAATTATGAAGGGAAAATTTCACCATCTTTTATTAATGTAAAAGAAGAATATCAATCATTTACTTTAATCCAAATACCACTAGTTTCAAAACAATTTGGTTAAGCTATACTTGTTTAAACCGTTTAGACTATAAGTTAAATAAAACCTAGACAATCACAATAAAGGCTAGACCAAACATAACACTTTATTTTTTATGTTTCTTGATAATAGTGGGTTGTTGTAATAGTGGAACATGATTGCATATCTATATAATGTGAATATAATATATCTAACAAAAAAATATATTGCCAATATCTATATAATATAGATTTATGTTCCACTCTATAACATCCCATCCATGTGGGCCTGCACTCAAATCTCCAACTATCTCTATTTCTATGAAATGTAATTTTATAAATCAAAATAACTGCCTTATAACAATCAACATGGCCGACACGGAGTATAATTTAAAATGACGTGGCATGAAAAAGTCACCCGTCACATCTCCCTAACGGTGACGTGGCCATCTTTATTGTTAAGCCTAGGGAATTACTTGGTGGAACCACTACAATGAATTGCTTGGCGCACGTACGTCATAAGCTTGGGGGCCACTTTTCTTTTTTTGGTTTTTTTTAAAAGATTGCGTTGGGAGATCAAATCCTTCGACCTTTTTGATTCCCTACGTCACACCTAGAAGTCTCCTCATCTCTAACGTTACATGATTTTGATCCTGCCTTTTGTAGTGATATTAATTTTCAAAAGTGGGAAAGGACATTTTCTCGCTTGGGGAACAAGCAATCTTCTTTCTTACTTTTTTATAGGATTTCAATTTGATTTGATTCATTGTAAATAGTGATGCATATAGTAAAGCTAGTTAACATCACTGGAGCCTTTGTTGTGATAAGAGATTAGTTAGTTAATCATTATTATTATGGTATATAAAAGTATGTAATTAGTGAAATCATTATTGTAAATAAAAGTATGTTAATTAATGTTTGAAATTACTTAATTTCGTGGAGATTAGTTGTTCAGATATAGTGGATGAAAGTTATTGATATATATGAAGGTGTATTAATCAATGTTATTGTACTTTGTTGTTGGATGGAAAATCATCTGGTTTACGTGTAGTTGGTGCACCGTCATTGTGCTTTATTGTTATGATGGGAGTCATTAAGCATTTCGTGGAGATTAGTTGTTCAGATGTAGTGGATGAAAGTTATTGATATATATGAAGGTGTGTTAATTAATGTTATTGTACTTTGTTGTTGGATGGAAAATCATCTAGTTAACGTGTAGTTGGTGCACCGTCATTGTGCTTTATTGTTATGATGGGAGTCATTAAGCATAGTGGCTTGTTGTTGCCATGGCAATCATTAATATTGTGTCTCATTATTGTGATGGGAGATCAATTTTCCATTAGTAGTTGATGAGGGTCACTAACATATATGAGAGTATGTTGATCAATGCCATTGTGTCTTGTTGTTGGATGTGAAATCATCTAGTTTATATGTAGTTAGTGCGATGTGATTGTGTCTTGTTGTTGTGACGATAGATTAATTATTTATTTGTAGTGGATAGAAATCATTTACATTTATGAGAGTATGTCTATCAATTCTAGTGCACCTTATTGTTGGATGAGAAATTATCTTGTTCATATATAGTTAGTGCAAGCCATTAATCTATATAAAATTATATTAATCAGTATTATTGTTCTTACTAATTTGTTATTGTCATTGAAATATCTAAATCGTTTTATTACAACTTAATATTAACTAAAATATTTGTATTAATATTAAGAATATTTTATTGTATTATTTTTAAAATTATTTAAAATAACATAAATATATAACATTTTATTTATTTTATTTTTTAATAATACTTTATCAATATCCACCATCTATCAATTTCTTAAAATATCCACCATCTATCATTTTCTTAAATTATCTAATGAATTAAATAAGGTACACTACAATTAGTGCAACCTAATAATTCTAAAGAAGATCGTTAGCACTAACAATTATCACCTACAACTCAACTTTAATTCTCAATTAATACATCAATCTAAGAGTATTGATATTGGCTGATGAATACCGTCACTCACACTCACAACCAAATCAAACTTTTCTATGAGAATGACTTTTTGTTTAATAATAATTCATTTAGTCAATTGTCTTTTTAAGAATATAGAAAAATAATTTGATTCAGTAATGGTTGAAAAAATCCTTAAACAATAATTCTAATTCAAAATACTGATAAATAAAAATATCATATCAATGTTAATATCCTCTTTATTAAAAATTAATTAATTAATATATTTATCAAATAAATATAAAATTACTTTAAAAAATATTTAAAAATATCATATCAAATTTAATACTATTCTTATCATACTGATACAAAGTCTAATTAATACACCTTATCTTATAATATAGAATCTGGTTATTGGCCTTTTACTTATTTAAATATAATTAGAATAGAAAAACAAGAAAACTAACTATACATAACAACGATAGTAAATAACATATTTATATATTTATAGTCATTTTATGAATGTAAATGAGGACTTTCTAGGAAGCTTTTTCATTATATCAACCTAAATGAACGAAATTTTGTGGATGCAAGATATTTTTCAATATTATAAAAAGATTAAAATTTAATTTCCCAAAAAAAAATTAAAGATATTCTTTATATGACTAATAAAGTAATGAATGAAAGTTGGGTAAGGGGTTCTATTGGCTTTGGTTAAATTTTGGTCTTCCTGTGGCTAGGATTAGCTGCAAGCTTTGACGAGGAGTTTGAGATCATGAATGACAACAAAGTTTTGGATTGCCACGTTCATGAGTAGTTGATGGTGTATGCCTGAAAATGTTGGGTGTGGAGCTTGATTATCTTCTGTATTCAAAGGTCTCAGTCGGATGTATACCCCAGGAAGATTGTACACCCCTCCACACAAGGAGGGGGTGCGGGGGTGACTTGTCCCCCTCCCGGGGGTTTGAGGGGGCCGATCCCCCCTAGCTGGGGGGTCCGGGGACCAGTGGGGGTTCGGGGGCAGCGCCCCTAAAGCTAAAAATAGATGTAAATTTGCCTTGCAAAAGTCTAGTAATTTCTAGTCAATCTAGGCCGTTCATTAGGCGGATGATCTGATGGTTGAAGTTATGTTTAATTTAGGGTTTTTTTCCCTAGAAGGCAACTCCTCACTATATATGAGGGAATTGTATTGCATCTATGTATATCTGTATTCTGAGTGAGGAAGAGATAGGAGATTGAGAGCGAAGAGGGTGTCACAGTAGATCTGTTGTAGGTTGTATCTCTTCAGTTTGCTGAATAATATAATAAAATAAGGATTGATTGTTTCTCCGTGGATGTAGCCCAAACTGGGTGAACCACATATATCTGTGTCTATCTTATTTTATGCGTTTTCTATGTTTATATTTCTACAATATTTTATGAGTTTCATTGCTCCGTAATATATAATTTTCTAACAACTAGTATCAAAGCCAAAGGTCTATTTGGCTGATAAACTCGCGGGAGAGAAGGGTTCCTGGTTCGAGTGGGAGCAATGGCGGAAGATGGTAGGTTTAGGGTAAAAAAATTCAACGGCCAAAACTACCAACTGCGAAAGATGCAGATGAAAGATTATCTGTATCAAAGAGATATGTACCTACCATTGGGCGGAAAGGCAAAGAAGCCGATGGGTATGACAGACACAGAATGGGATATTCTCGATAGAAAGGCACTTGGAACAATACGGCTGTGCCTAGTGGCATCAGTAGCATTTAATTTTTCAAAGGAAACAACAACAGAGGGTTAAATGTCGGCATTGGCCAAACTTTATGAAAAACCCTCGGACTCAAATAAGGTATTTCTTATGCAGTGTTTATTTAGTATGAAGATGTCAGAAGGTGGATCTGTTGCTGATCATTTAAATGATTTTAATACAGTTACAAGTTAGTTAAGTTCTATAAGGGTAACTTTTGATGATGAAGTTAGCGCTCTGTTATTTCTGTGCTCATTTCCAGAAAGTTGGAATGGTTTAGTTATGGCCATTAATAACTCTGTCTCTGGATCTAGTACTTTAAAGTTTGATAATGTTGTTGGTGCAATCCTTAGCGAGGAAATGCGATGGAAAAGCTCCGGTAAGACATCAGGTAATGCTTTAACTGCAGAGACTAGGGGAAGAAAAATGGAAAGAGGAAAGAGCCTTGGATATCGTAGTAAGTCAAGAAAAGACAGATCCAAATCCAGATTGGGGATAGTGTGTTGCAAATGCGGGAAGAAAGGACACCTGAAGAAATACTGCAAGTCTCGAAAGGGAAAAGAAGGAGGTGTGCAACAAGAAACTAATCATGAAGTGAATGTAGCAAGTGATGTGTTGCAATATGCTTTGATTCTTTTTTTAGAAAATATTATTGATACCTGGGTGGTAGATTCAAGGGCCTTATTTCATGCCACACCTGATAAGAAACATTTTCATGATTATGTTCAAGGAAATTTTGGATAGGTTCGATTGGGTGATGATGAACCCTGTAAAATCGTTGGAATGGGTATAGTTTTCATAAAACAGTAAAATGGAAATCAGTGGCTATTAAAGGAGGTAAGGCATGTTCCAGATCTGAAGAAAAATCTGATTTCAACAGGGCAGTTGGGAGGTGAAAGTTGTGTAACTACTTTAATAGATAAAACCTGGAAGGTCACTAAAGGATCCCTGATAATAGTGAAAGGAGGAAAGTTTGGTACATTGTATTTAAGCAATGGTATTTCTAATTCTGTTAATGCTTTAACCTATACAGGAGAAGATACAACATTGTGGCATCATAGGCTCGGGCACATGAGTGAGAAGGGGATGCAGACTCTTCACTCAAGAAATTTGTTGTCAGGGCTAAAGCATGTTGATTTAAAATTTTGTGAGAATTGTGTTTATGGAAAACAGAAGAGAGTCAGATTCCTTAGAGTTGGGAAAGAAAAGAAGAGCGAAAAATTAGAGCTTGTGCATACAGATGTATGGGGACCTGCTCAGGTATTATCTCTTGGTGGCTCTCATTATTATGTTACTTTTATTGATGATGCAACCAAAAAAACCTGGATTTATTGTATTCGAAATAAATCTGATTATTTGATACTTTCAAGAAATGGAAAGCTTTGGTTGAAAATGAGACAGGAAAAAGGTTGAAGTGTCTCAGATCAGTTAATGGAGGTGAATATTGCAACAAAGAATTTGATAGGTACTATTTAGAGAATGGAATTCGTAGAGAAAAGACAGTTCCAGGAACACCACAAGAGAATGGTGTCTCAGAAAGGATGAACAAGACAATCATGGAGCGTGCAAGGTGCATGAGATTGCATGCAGGATTGCCTTTAAAATTTTGGGCAGATGCTGTAGATACTGTTGTTTATCTAATAAACAGAAGGCCTTCAAGTTCCTTGGATGGTGGTATTCTGGAGGAGGCATGGACAAGTAAAAACGTAAACTACTCTTTTTTAAAGACTTTTGGCTGGGAAGCCTTTGTCCACATTAACAAAGGAAATAGAACAAAGCTTGAGCCAAAATCAAAGAAATGTACCTTTATTGGATATGGTGTTAATGATTTTGGTTATCACTTTTATGATTATGAAAAACACAAAATATTAGGAGTAGAGATGTCATATTCAATGAAAAGGTTCTGTATAAGGATCAACTGCGGGAAAAGAAACAGGAAAAAGAAAACAGAGAATACACAATGCTTGACGATATCACAATAAAAGTGATGGTGCCTGAAAAATCATAATGATCAATAGGCAGAACAACAACCACAACAACAACAAGCACTTCAAACACCTAAAAGTGGTGTTAGAAGATCTATTAGGATAAGTAGACCCCCTGAACGATACTCTCCTTCATTATATTATGTATTTTTGACAGATTCTGGTGAACTAGAATTTTATGAAGAAGTAGTGCAGGAAGAAAACAGGAAGAAGTGGTAGCAAGCCATGAAAGAAGAGATGGACTCCTTAACACATAACCAGACTTGGAACTTAGTCAGGTTACCTACAAGTAAAACAACATTGCATATTAAATAGGTTTACAGGTTGAAGGAAGAATATGGAGGTAGAAAAAGTTATAAATCTAGACTTGTGGTGAAAGGGTTTGCACAGGAAAAGGGTATAGAGTTCAATGAGATATTTTCTCCTATTTTGAAAATGACTTCAATCAGAACTATACTAAGTCTAGTAGCACCTGAAGATTTGCATCTTGAGCAGTTAGATGTAAAGACAACCTTTTCCATGGGGATTTGGAGGAAGAGATATATATACAACAGCCAGAAGGATATGAGGTAAAAGGGAATGAGAAACTAGTGTGCAGATTGAAGAAGAGCTTGTATGGCTTAAAACAGGTTACAAGGTAGTGGTATCTAAAATTTGACAAGTTTATGTCTGAACAAGTTTATATTAGGTGTCACTCTGATCATTATGTTTATCTCAAAAGGCAAAATGATGGCAGCTATATTATATTGTTATTGTATATAGATGACATACTTATTGCAGGTTCTAACATGCAGGAAACAAATGTGCTCAAAAGGAAATTGGAAAACTCATTTGCAATGAAGGATTTGGGTGCTGCAAAACAAATCCTTCATATGAGAATAACTAGAGACAGGAAGAATCACAAATTAACAGTGTCTCAAAGTGAGTACATAGAAAAGGTGTTGAAAAGGTTTAATATGTAGAATGCAAAACCAGTTAGTATACCTTTGGCTAGCCATTTCAAATTAAGTAAGGAGGCATGTCCCAAGACTCCGGAAGAAATGGCTCAAATGTCTAAAGTTCCATATGCATCAGCAGTTGGAAGCTTAATGTGTGCAATGGTCTACACAAGTCCTGATATTGCACATGCAGTGGGAGTTGTAAGCAGGTACATGAACAATCCAGAAAAAGAACATTGGATGGTGGTGAAGTGGATTCTCAGGTATTTGAGAGGTACCACAAATCAAGCATTATGCTTTGGTGGTTCAAACATTGCTCTACATGGATAAGTTGATGCAGATATAGCAGGTGACAGAGATAACAGTAGGAGCACTACATGATATTTATTTACTGTAGGTGGAATAGTTGTTAGTTGGGCTTCAAAAATACAAAGTGTTGTTGCACTTTCAACAACAGAAGCAGAGTATGTTGCTGCTATAGAGGCTAGTAAAGAAATGATTTGGTTACAAAGGTTTCTGGATGAATTGGGTAAGAAGCAGGAGTTGGGCGGGTTATACAGTGATAGCCAAAGTGCCATACATCTTGAAAAGAACTTTGCATTTCATTCCAAGACTAAACATATACAACTCAAGTACCATTTCATACATTCATCATTGGAAGATGGACAGTTGACACTGGAAAAGATACACACTAGCCAGAATCCTGTAGATATGCTAACAAAAGTTGTAACGGGGGAGAAACTGAGAATCTACTTAGTTTCAATTGGTCTTGAAGTATGATGAAGAAGATGAGAAATAACCAGGTCCAAAGTGGAGTCATTGTCTAGCAAATGAAACAGCGGTGCAGTTGTTATAATCAGTCTCCAAGTGGGATATTGTTGGGTGTGGAGCCTGATTATCTTATGTATTAAAAGGTCTCAGTCAGATGTATACCCCAAGAAGATTGTACACCCCTCCATGTGGGGGGTGCTGGTCCCCCCCCGGCTGGGGGGTCCGGGGGCCAGCAGTCCCCCGGCGAGGGTTTGAGGGCAGTGCCCCCAAAGCTAAAAATAGATGTAAAAGTGCCTTGTAAAAGTCTAGTAATTTATAGTCAATCTGGGTCGTTCATTAGGTGGATGATCTGACGGTAGAAGTTATGTTTAATTTAGGGTTTTTTGCCCTAGAAGGAAACCCCTCACTATATATGAGGGAATTGTAATTCATCTATGTATATCTGTATTCTGAGTGAGGAAGAGAGAGGAGATTGGGAGCGAAGAGTGTGTTACAACAGATTTGTTGTAGGTTGTATCTCTTCAGTTTGCTGGATAATATAATAAAAGAAGGACTGGTTGTTTCTCCGTGGATGTAGCCAAAACTAGGTGAACCACGTATATCTCTGTTTCTCTTGTTTTATGTGTTTTCTGTGTTTATATTTCTACAATATTTTATGAGTTCCATTGCTCCGTAATATATAATTTTCTAACAGACAAGCCAACGAGTATCGCACATAGAAGTGAAGTTGATTGGAAGGTATGGTCATTGATATTATTGTTTGAACCCTTTCCAATTAAATCTAATCTTGTGAATGGAAATCCCAAGCATTTGAGGTTAGAAAAGACAACGACAATATTTTTGAGTGGAAGGTAGTTTTTGAGGAGCATTTTTCTTTTCTCTCGAGAACTGATGGTGATCTACGGTCCGCGGAGGTGGAATAATGGTATTGCTGAAGTGGTTGATTATTCTTTAGACCGTTTTAAAATTGTGTCCATATGGGAGGAGCCACCACCTCAGTATTTAGGAATGGAGAGGAGAATGACGGCTGGTTCCCCGTATCACGAGATTTTTTCTTCTTTGGTATTGTTGGAAGTTGTATTGTCTAATTTAGAAAATTTGAGCTCTCTCACCTCTATTGCATAGTATGAGATGAAGATAGTAATTTCAGAGAGGAACAATGTCTTATTGACATGTTTCAAACTCAATATTGGGAAAACATGGAAGTTCAACACTTTGGCGTTTCAAGGGATTCCATAGAATTTCTATAATTTGCAGACAATTGCATAGAATTGGATAGTACTAATGGTTTTAAGGATATAATTGGTTTTCCAAGGTAACTAAAAGGGTTAGGATTTCATAATCCTAAAGAGGCACATGCTTTTTATGAATGGATTCCACAGGATGAGGGTGGAAGAAAAATACTTTTTGATAAGGCTAGTTGTGAGGTATTTCCTATATGTGCATCACTAAAGGTCCCTTGTGAAGGATTTGAACCCTTTGTTGTGCCAACTTTCACAGTCTCTCATGGGCCATTAGGTATTGAAATTGGTTCACCTTCTGCACATGCATACATGGAAAGGGATGCGCCCCAAGGGTCTAGTATTCAGCAGGAGCATCCCCCACTAAAGATTTTGAATGGAAATTTTGAGGAGGTAGTGAAGAATCAAAAGAAAGGTAAGAATATAAAATGTATTAGAGTTAGAGTAGTTGACGAGAATTTGGTTCTTAGTGAAGGGTTTCAGCTTGATGAGATTATGAATATAATAGAGCATGTATTATTCAGAAAAGTGGGGGGTAGAAATTACTTCGTGACCAAGCTAAATGCATGCATGAAAGAGGTGTGGGGGAAGGATTTGTCATCACTCACGGTGGTTAGAACACTAACTTGAGGTTGGCTCACATTCAAGTTCAAAGAAGAATCATAGGTGAGCTAGGTTTTATCAAGGTTTTTGTGTATAAAGTCTATGTCTATTCAACCTAAGAGGTGGTTTCCTCTTTTCGATCTAGACAAGGAGAAATTAGGGGTTGGACCACTGTGGGTTTGATTTCCATGCCTATTGATGCATCTATAGACTAAGGAAATTTTTCGCCCGAGGGATGGCTCACAAACAAATTCTAGAATATGGAGAGTTTTTTAGATGCAGGAGGTTTCATGAAGTGGGCCATGTGCTAAAATAATGCTTGCTCCCTTAATTTGGGAAAATGGGGAAGAAACCTTTGAGCCAAGGTAAGTATGAAGGATTCATGGAAATATTTGTGAGCTATATAGGGAAGGATCAAAATGTTTCTTAATCTGTTGGTCCAAGAGCTTATCCCATGGATGAGGGCACTCGATTGCTACAAGAAAAGGTTCATGCTCCCATCGCCTTAGCCACAAAGGAAGTTCGTGTCACGTCGAATGTGATGGGTATTCCCTGATCTCCTCCCCTTTTCCCAATTCTCATTAATTCATTATGTTCTCTAGTTATGCACTCATCTTCCTTATATAGTCCTAGCTCATCAGAGGGAAATTTTGTTTTTAATCCATGCATTAGTTTTGTTCTTTGTCCCATTGCTTCTATGTCTGCATGTTGTCTAATACCCTCCCCTTCCCTCTCCATCAATGAACATTCCTTTTCATTCGCCAATTTGGGTGCCCGATACAACCCATATTCCAAATCAAATCCCCTCACCTATCTTGACTCCATGGGTGGTCTTATGCCTCCATAAATATCAAAACTTATCAAGAACCTGAGAGGGAAACAATGTCATATTTCTAAAGCTAAGGCATAGGCAAGTCAGGATATTGTTACTAGTAAACAATGATCTCTAGAAGGGGTAGTTATAGCAGTGCATACCCTTGTCTTCGAATCATAAATAAGTGGTTAACTTTTAACCGTAGAGGGTTGGCTAGCCTCTTCAAATATCTAGCCTTAAATAAATTGGTGTTGTCAAAGTATTCAGATATTTTTATCTTTTAAGAAAAACTAGGTTCTAGTGAGGAGGTTGTAAATATGTTGGAAATTTTGTTACCAGGATGGTCCTTTATTTCTATTGATGCTAAGGGAAGATTGGGTGGGTTGAATTTGGGGTTGAAACTAAAATCCAGTAAGATTTTAAAACAAAGTGACCTTTTGGGATAATTTGATGAATCTTGTGTTATGCAAGATGAGAACCTGATTTTGGGGAAGACCTTAATTTTTCTTTGGGAATGTCTGAGATATGGGGCATACATGCTGACATTGATCCATTGTTTGATTTCTTCACTCATTTATTAGAGTCGCATAATTTCATTGATGTTGACATGGCTAAACTTAAACCAACATGCGGTAACATATGGGTTGGGGAAGCCATGATCACCCACATAATCGACTAGTTTCTAATGAAATTTTTGTTAATGGAAAAATTTCCCCTCTTTAGCCATTGGGTGGGCTTGGGAGGATATTCTAATCATAACCCTAGTTATTTTGAACTCAAGCGATAGCTGGAAAATCAAATTTTCCTACTACAACTGTAATAGCCCTGGTGAAAATCCCACGTAATAAAAGTTAAAAAAATAATAACCACAGATGAGGGGACATGTTTTCCAAGCTCAATGGTGTGGAGAAACATCCTAATGGGTGTTGATTCGATTTATTATGGCTAAGGAAACTCGCAAAGGCAATGTCAAACGTTTTGGAAAGGCATGAGGCATTAACTCACATTTTATTTATGAAAATAATGGAAATTAGGAGAAAAGGAAGGGGAAAGGTGTTGGGATAGGACCCCCTAGGTCAAATGGAGAATATGTGTACTTTACGAGAAAACTAAAAATTGGTAAGGAAAAATTCAAAGGTAAACTTCCATTGATATGTTTCGGTTATGGTGAGGTTGGGCATTTCACAACAAAATGTCTGAACATAAGTGATGGAAACTCAAAAGAAAAGAAAGGCTTTAAGAAATTCAACAAACAAGGCAAGAAGAAAGGATTCAAAAGGAACTTTCTCTCTAAAGAAGATAGCTCATCATCCGATGAAGACAGTGACGGTGAAGAACAAACCAATGAGAGGGTATTTTTTATGGCCAAGCACAATAAACAAGAGGTATCAAACAACAAAGAAGAAGGGTTGACCATAGAAGAATTTTCTAAGGAGGCAATCAAGCTTATAAAAGGGCTCAAGGCTAAGAAGATCCATTCCAGTACTCTTAAAGAACAAGGTAAAGGTCTCAAAATTGAAGTTGAAGAACAAAAATGTATTGAAGAGTCAATTTAAAAGAAGTTTGAAGAAAGAAACCGAGAAAGGGAAGCATTAGAAGGCGAAGTAGTTTCGCTGCGTAAGGAAGTGAAGAAGGGAAAAACTATCCAAAACTATGCGAACAACTCAAGGGCATTGGAAGAACTCATCAACAATCAATGATCTTACAATGAAAGCACTGGCCTTGGCTACAAAGAAGAAGAAGTAGGAACTTCTACAACAAAATACAATGAGCCTATGAGGTCTGACAGGCATGTAGACTTCATTGAACAAGATTCGCAAGAACAACATTGGAAGACAATTCCTTGACGAATATTTGTATCCAGGTACCAACATATTTTTCATGTCTATTGTTAAGCATGTGGAAAATTTGGTCATAAAGCTGTAGAAAGTCACACATACCCTAGGAAACAATACAATTCCAGGAAATATGTCAAATATGAACCTCCTAGGGCTCAGTGAAACATCAATAGATTTGAACATTTAAGAAGTAATATTGAATGTTACAAATGTCAAAACTTTGGACACATAGCTAGAGACCACAGACCTGAAAATCCTCCAAAAGAATCTTCGAAGACACAAAACGAATGAACATGGAAGAAGAAGAACACTTATAATTGTGCTCTTGCTCTCAAGGCTCAAAACAACAAAGATGTGTGGTATGTTGATAGTGGTTTCTCAATGCATATGACTAGAGATACAAAGAAATTTGCATCTCTGAAAGAGAAGAAGGATGGAACTGTGTCCTTTGAAAATCATGGATCTTCAAATGTTATAGGATCATGTACCATCAATCTTGAAAGAAAATATGCTCTAGCCAAGAATGTTCTATTGGTTGAAAACATGAATCACAAACTGCTTAGTGTTGGACAAATGCGTGATCAAGGACACACAATGCTATTCAACTCCACAAAATGTGAAATCAGGAAAGGCAGGTATGGTAAATTGTGGCTATAGCAAGTCGAGCTCCAAATGACATATATGTTCTCGATGAAGCAACTAAAGCATGTTGACTAGCTAAATGAGATGAAAGCTGGTTATGGCACAAATGAATGCGTCACATAAAATTTGACAATCTTTTCAGGATAAGAAAAAAGGAAGCAGTATGAGAAATGCCAAAAATCTCAAAACCTTCCAACACACTATGTGAGGCCTGTTGGCACGGTAAGGAGACAAAATGTGGATTTAAAACAAAAGAACACTTTGCATCACATCCATTAGAATTGATACATACTGATCTATGTGGTCCTATGGGAAAAAAAGGTTTAGATGGAGAATTATATTTCATCTTAATGATAGATGACTATACCAAGATGACAACCATCAGTTTCCTAAAGAAAACTCTGAAGCATTTGATTGCATTAAGATCTACAAGGAGTTGGTCAAAAATGAAACTGATTTAAAAATAAAGTGTCTAATATCAGATAATGGCGGAGAATTCACTTCCAAATTATTTCAGAAATACTGTGATGAAAATGGAATAAAAATACAATTTTCAACAACACAAACACCTCACCAAAATGGAGTTGCTGAAAGAAAGAATAGAACCATACAAGAAGTGGGTAGAACAATGTTGAAAGACTCAAAATTGGATGAAAAAAATCTGGGTTCAAGCAATTGATATGGCAATCTTCATTATCATCAGAATTCTTCTAAAAAATAATTGCAATAAGACCCCATATGAATTATGGAAAGGAAAACTGGCTAATGGAAAATATTTCATAATATTTGGAAACAAATGTTTTATCAAAAGAGAAGATCAAAAGTTTGGTAAGTTTGAATAGCGTGTTGATGAAGGTATCTTTGTTGGTTACTCATGTAAAAGAAAGGCCTATAAATGCTATAATCTAAGACAAAAACAAATAGTGGAGAGCATAATTGTTACATTTGAAGAAGATAGTGTTCTAACGAATAATGATGAGGATCTAGAATCTTTGAAACTTGAGACAGAGGATGAAAAAGGTATAGAGAAAATTCTAGAACAAGAAGCAACTGTCAACCAGGAAGAAGTAAATAATGATCAACAAGATATATAGGAACAATAACAAGAAGTTCCTCCAAAGAGAACAAAATAATGGATTCAAAAGAACCATCCATCAAATCATATCATTGGTGACATAAATGAAGGAATTGGAACAAGAAAAGGTCGACAACTTCGTTCATCACAACAAGCTCACATTTCTTTTCTAACAACCTTTGAGCCTAGTATTTTTGAGGAAGGCAGCCACAATGAACATTGGGTAGCAGCTATGAATGAAGAATTGGATCAAATCGAGAAGAATAACACCTGGGAATTAGTTCCATGACCAAAAGATAAAAATGTCATTAGGACTAAATGGGTGTTTAGGAACAAATTAAATGAAGATGGATAGGTTACCAAAAACAAAGCAAGATTGGTTTGCAAAGGCTATGCACAAGTAGAAGGAATTGATTTCGATGAGACATTTGCACTAGTTGCCAGAATGGAAGCCATCCGGAAGTTTCTCACCTATGCATGCTCAAGAAAATTAAAAGTCTACCAAATGGATGTTAAGTCAGCATTTCTTAATGGATAATTAGAAGATGAAGTTTACATCGAATAGCCTGAAGGTTTTCTACTATCAGAAAAAAAGACTAAGTTTGCAGGTTAAAGAAGGCTCTGTATGGTCTCAAGGAGGCTCCAAGAGCATGATATGCTCGTCTTGATGGATATCTATGTCAACAAGGGTTCAAGAAAGGTACTGTTGATAGCAATCTTTACGTACAAATAGATAAGGATAATTTAACAATCATTGAGGTATATGTGGATGATATAATCTTTGGTAGCCATAATGATCAACTAAGTAAGAACTTTGCTACAAATATGCAAAGTGAGTTCGAGAAGTCTTTACTTGGTGAGTTGACATACTTCTTAGGGCTTCAACTATCTAAGTAAGAGAAAGGAATATGTATATGTCAAGCCAAGTACATCAAGGAAATGCTCAAGAAATTCAAAATGGAAGATTGCAAACCCGTCCTTACTCTGA
>APFE030570384.1:52580-72205 GCA_000404065.3 Pinus taeda
GGGGCCCCCCCCCCCCAGCGTGGGGATTCGGGGGTAGCACCCTCGAAGATAAGAATAAATGCAAAATTTCCTTGTAAAATGTTGTAATTTCGCATTCAATCTGGGTCATTAATTAGGTGGAGATATGACAGTAGAAGTTATGTTTAATTTAGGGTTTTTTGCCCTAGAAGGCAACCCCTTGCTATATATGAGGGAATTGTAGTGCATCTATGCATATATGAAGATCTGTATTATGAGTGAGGAAAAGAGAGGAGATTGAGAGAAAAGAAGGAGTTACAGTGAATTTCCTGTAGGTTGTATCTCTTCAATTTGTTGATTAATATAATAAAAGAAGGATTGGCTATTTCTCTGTGGACATAGCCGAAACTGGGTGAACCACGTATATCTGTGTCTCTCTTGTTTTATGCATTTTCTGTGTTTATATTTCTGCAATTTTTTATGTGTTCCATTGCTCTGTAATATATAATTTTTTAACCACTTGTATCAGAGCCGAAGGTCTATTTGGCAGATAAACTCACAGGAGAGAAGGGTTCCTAGTTCGAGTGGGAGCAATGGCGGAAGATGGTAGGTTTAGGGTCGAAAAATTCAATGGCCAAAACTACCAATTGTGGAAGATGTAGATGGAAGATTATCTGTATCAGAGAGATCTATACCTACGATTGAGCGGAAATACAAAGAAGCCGACAAGTACAACAGACACAGAATGCAATATTCTCGACAGAAAGGCAATTGGAAAAATACGACTGTGCCCAACGACGTCGGTAGCTTTTAATATTTCAAAGGAAACAACAACAAAGGGTTTAATGTCGGCATCGGCCAAACTATATGAAAAACCATCGACCTCAAATAAGGTATTTCTTATGAAGCATTTATTTAATATGAATATTTCAGAAGGTGGATCTGTTGCTGATCATTTAAATGAATTTAATACAGTTACAAGTCAGTTAAGTTCTGTAGGGGCAACTTTTGATGATGGAGTTAGGGTTCTATTATTTCTGTGCTCATTTCCAGAAATTTGGAATGATTTAGTTATGGCCATTAGTAACTCTGTCTTTGGATCTAGTACTTTAAAGTTTGATAATGTTGTCGGTGCAATCCTTAGCAAGGAAATGCGACGGAAAAGCTCCGGTGAGACATCAGGTAATGTTTTGACTGTAGAGACTAGGGGAAGAAAAATGGAAAGAGGAAAGAGCCCAAGATATCACAGTAAGTCAAGAAAAGGCAGATCCAAGTCCAGATCAGGGATAGTGTGCTGCAAATGCGGGAAGAAAGGACACCTGAAGAAACACTGGAAGTCTTGGAGGGGAAAAGAAAGAGATGTGCAACAAGAAAACAATCATGAAGTGAATGTAATAGGTGATGTGTTGCAAGATGCTTTGTTTCTTTCTTTCGAAAATATTACTGATTCCTGGGTGGTAGATTTAGGGGCCTCATGATCCAGACTTAAACAGAAACACAACAAATTACAGAGATAACCATATACACAAAGATGCAGTGGAAATAATACTTCATTTCATTAATGGAAAACACTGAAATATGCTTACAACCAGAAATGGAAATAAACCAGCTAGGGCGATGGTAGCTTATCTGTGAGAAGAGATGTGGTGGCTACATGCCTCTGAACTGTATTACAATGAGGCTCAAAAGCCTATTTATTTTTTAGAAACAATGGAAAACCCTTCACATCCCAAAACCTAACCCTAGAAGATGAAATGCCAAATTGTGGCCCCTGTTTGGGTAAATTGGTACATCAATTTCCCGGGGTCGTAACTTTGGCATACAATCTCCATTTGACGTGTACGATAGCTCATTAGAAAGATCTATCTGAGAAATATCATGTTGGGAAGGGCAAAATGACCCATGTTTTCCCCAGATTTCCCAAAAAACGTCGTTTAGGGCCTCAAAACGGCTCCAGAAGTTCAGGGCCCAAAAAACTGCTAAAAATAGTAAACTATGCTACAATTTAGGAAAATAAAAAGACTGAAAGAGACAGTTGTGGGGGTCCAAATAGGATAAGTAGGTGGCCACCAACATCCACCTGGATCGCCTCATTCCATGCCACACCTGATAAGAAATATTTTCATGACTATGTTCAAAGAGATTTTGGACAAGTCCGTTTGGGTGATGATAAACCCTGTAAAATTGTTGGAATGGGTAAGGTTCTTCTGAAATAGTAGAATGGAAACCAATGGCTACTAAAGGAGGTAAGGCATGTTCTAGATCTGAAGAAAAATTTGATTTCAATAGGGCAGTTAGGCAGTGAAGGTTGTGTGACAACTTTCACAGATAACACTTGGAAGGTCACCAAAGGAGCCCTGGTAATAGCAAAAGGTGAAAAGGTTGGTACATTGTATTTATGCAATGGTATTTCTAACTCTGTTAATTATTTAACTTCTAAAGGAGCAGATGCAACATTATGGCATCATAGGCTTGGACACATGAGAGAGAAGGGGATGAAGATTCTTTAGTCAAGGAATTTGTTGTCAGGTTTGAAGAATGTTGATTTGGACTTCTGTGAGAATTGAATTTATGGAAAATAGAAGAGAGTCAGATTCCTTAGAGTTTGGAAAGAAAATAAAATCGAAAAATTAGAGCTTGTGCATACAGATGTATGGGCACCTGCTCATGTATCATCTCCTTGCCGCTCTCATTATTATGTTACTTTTATGGATGGTGCAACTAGAAAAACCTGGATTTTTTGTATTCGAAATAAATCTGATATATTTGACACTTTCAAGAAATGGAAAGCTTTGGTTGAAAATGAGATAAGGAAAAAGTTGAAGTATCTCAGATCAGATAATGGATGTGAATATTGCAGCAAAGAGTTTGATAGGTATTGTTCAGAGAATGGAATTCGCAGAGAGAAGACAATTTCAGGAACACCACAAGAAAATGGTGTATATTCTAGAGGAGGTATGGATAGGTAAAAAGGTAAACTACTCTTTTTTAAAGACTTTTGGTTGTGAAGCCTTTGTCCACATTAATAAATAAAATAAAACAAATCTTGAGGCAAAATCATAGAAATGTACCTTTATTGGATATGGTGTTAATGGTTTTGGTTATTGCTTATATGATTATGAAGATCACAAAATCATTAGGAGCATAGATGTAATATTGAATGAAAAGGTCTTGTATAAGAATTAGTTGTAGGAAAAGAAAAAGGAAAAAGAAAACAAAGAATACATAGTGCTTGACGATATCATAGTAAAAGTGACGGATCCTGAAAATCATAATGATCAACAGCTAGAACAACAACCACAATAGCAACAAGCACTTCAAACACCTGAGTGGTGTTAGAAGATATACCAGGATAAGAAGACCCCTTGAACAATACTCTCCTTCATTATATTATGTATTGTTGACTGATTCTGGTGAACCAGAATGTTATGAAGAAGCAGTGAAAGTAGAAACCAGGAAGAAGTGGGAGCAGGCCATGAAAGAAGAGATGGACTCCTTAGCACATAACTAGACTTGGGACTTAGGTTGATTGCAGGTAAAACAACATTGCAGAATAAATGGTTTACAAGTTGAAGGAAGAAGATGGAGGTAGGAAAATGTATAAGGCTAGACTTGTGGTGAAAGGGTTTGCACAAAAAAGGGTATAGACTTTGATGAAATTTTTTCTCCTACTGCGAAAATGACTTCAATTAGAACTATTCTAAGTCTAGTAGTAGCTAAATATTTGCATCTTGAGCAGTTAGCTGTAAAAACAGCCTTTCTCCATGGGGATTTGGAGGAAGAGATATATATACAACAGCCACAAGGATATGAGGTAAAAGGGAAGGAGAGACTAGTGTGTAGGTTGAAGAAGAGCTTGTATGGCTTAAAACAGGTTCCAAGGTAGTGGTATCTAAAATTTGAAAGGTTTATGTCTGAACAAGGTTATACTAGATGTCACTTTTATCATTGTGTTTATCTCAAAAGGCAAAATGATGGCAGCTATATTATATTGTTATTGTATGTACATGACATGCTTGTTATGAGTTCTAACATGCAGGAAATAAATGTGCTCAAAAGTAAATTGGCAAACTCATTTGCAATGAAGGATTTGGATGTTGCAAAACAAATCCTTGGTATGAGAATAACTAGAGACAGAAAGAACCGCAAATTAACATTGCCTCAAAGTAAGTACATAGAAAAGGTGTTGAAAAGGTTTAATATGCAAAATGCAAAACCAGTTAGTATACCTTTGGATAGCCATTTCAAATTAAGGAGGAGTGTCCCAAGACTTAGGAAGAAATGGTTAATATGTCTAAAGTTCAATATGCATTAGCAGTTGGAAGCTTAATGTATGCAATGGTCTGCACAAGGCCTGATATTGCACATGTAGTGGGAGTTGTAAGCAAGTACATGAAAAATCCAAGAAAATAACATTTGATGGTGGTGAAGTGGATTCTCAAGTATTTGAGAGGTACCACAAATCAAGCATTATGATTTTATGGTTCAAACATTGCTCTACAGGAATATGTTGATGCAGATATGGCAGGTGACAAAGATAACATGAGGAGCACTACAGGATATGTATTTACTGTAGGTGGAATAGTTGTTAGTTGGGTTTCAAAAATTGAAAGTGTTGTTGCACTTTCAACAACAGAAGCAGAGTATGTTGTTGCTACAGAGGCTAGTAAAGAAACGATTTGGTTACAAAGGTTTCTGGATGAATTGGGTAAGAAGCAAGAGTTGGGCAGGTTATAGAATGATAACCAGAGTGCCATACATCTTGCAAATAACTCTGCATTTAATTCCAAGGCAAAGCATATACAGCTCAAGTACCATTTCATACGGTCAGTGTTGGAAGATGGACAGTTGAAGCTGGAAAAGATACACACTAGCCAGAATCCTACAGATATGTTGACAAAAGTTGTAACCAGGGAGAAACTAAGAATCTTCTTAGTTTCAATTGGTCTTCAAGTATGATGAAGAAGATGAGAAACAACCAGGTTCAAAGTGGATTCATTTTCATAAAATGAAGTAGCAGTGGAGTTGCTATAATCAGACTCCAAGTGGGAGATTGTTGGGTGTGGAGCCTGATTATCTTCTATATTCAAAGATATCGCCACATTGGAGCCCAGTTCAAAATGGGGTGGCAACGCCACCTGTAAAATATTTGCTGCAGGGGGGTCCGAGGGGGCAGCTATGACCTTTGGGGAGCCCCACCCCCCGACAGGGGGTTTCAGGGGCAGCGCCCCCAAAGCTAAGAATAGATGTAAAATTTCCTTGTAAAATGTTGTAATTTCGTAGTCAATCTGGGCCATTCATTAGGTGGATATCTGACTATAGAAGTTATGTTTAATTTAAGGTTTCTTGCCCTAGAAGGAAACCCCTTGCTATATATGAGCGAATTGTATTGCATCTATGCATATCTGAAGATCTATATTATAAGTGAGGAAAAGAGAGGAGATTGAGAGCGAAGATGAAGTTACAACGGATCTACTGTAGGTTGTATCTCTTTAGTTTACTAGATAATATAATAAAAGAAGGATTGGTTGTTTCTCCGTGGATGTAGCCCAAACTTGGTGAACCACGTATATCTATGTCTCTCTTGTTTTATGCCTTTTCTGTGTTTATATTTCTGCAATATTTTATGTGTTCCATTGCTCTGTACTATATAATTTTCTAACATCTACACCAACAAGGGTTCAAGAAAGGTACTGTTGATAACAATCTTTACATACAAATAGATAAGGATAATTTAACAATCATTGAGGTATATGTGGATGATATAATCTTTGGTAGCAATGATGATCGACTAAGTAAGAAATTTGCTACAAAGATGGAAAGTGAGTTCGAGAAATATTTACTTGGTGAGTTAACATACTTCTTAGGGCTTCAAATATCTCAACAAGAGAAAGGAATATTTATATGTCAAGCCAAGTACATCAAGGAAATGCTCAAGAAATTCAAAATGGAAGATTACAAACCCGTCCTTACTCTGACGGTAACAGACTACAAATGGAGCATAGACAACTCATCTAAGGATGTGGATCAGAGGTTGTATAGATCTATGATTGGTAGTCTTCTATATGTAACAGCCTCCTAACCAGATGTTATGCAAGTAGTTGGACAAGTAGCAATATTCCAAGAAGAACCAAAAGAATCACATATTATTGGCATCAAAAGAATTCTTCGATATCTAAAGGGCACAACAGAATATGGCTTGTGGTATCCCAAGGGCAACAATTTCATTATTCAAGCCTATATAGATGCAGATTGAGCAGGAAGCTTTGATCATTGTAAGAGTACTAGTGGAGCACCATTCTATCTAGGTGATTGTCTTGTATCATGGTTGAGCAAAAAGAAAACCTCAACCTTGTTATCTACAATAGAAGTAGAATACATTGCAGCAACAACTTGTTGTACTCAATTCCTTTGTATGAAACAAACTTTGGAAGATCTTCAAGTAAAATTCAATGAACCTATTTCCATCTTCTGTGATAACACGAGTGCCATCAGCATCTCAAAGAATCGTATCATGCATTCAAAAAAAAAACACATTCCAATAAAACATCATTTTGTTAGAGAACAAGTCCTTGAAAAGAATATCAAACTTGAACATGTTGGTACAAAAGAACAAATCGTTGATATCTTCACTAAACCTTTACCTCATGAAGCATTTGAATATCTTCCCCAGAAGCTTGGGATTCTCCCAAGTTCTCATTAGATTTTCCTTATTCAGAGAATAAAGGAGGAGTGGAAGTGTGTCTAGGTCTGCAGGATGGTTGTGTGTCGGGGGGAGTTACCCTTTGCCATTGATCTCAAAGGGGGAGAGAAGGCAGTAGGAAGAGGTTCCCTGATCGTAGGGGGAGTACTTGTGTTGCCATCAATGCCAAAGGGGGAGATTATTGATCTAAAGATGATCTGAAGTTGTCATTGATGTCAACCCAAGTAGCACCAGGGGCTACTCTAATCTTGCAAGGGAATGTTTACTTTACAACTTACTCTATTTTGTTGAAAATTGCAACAAGAAATGATAAAAATAGAATCCAGAGATTCCAATTTTAATTCGTCCTTGAATTAAAATTGTGAATTAAAATTCAAATTTAGTCTCACCAGCTGCTTGGAATTAATTAATTAATTCATTATGGATTAGTTAGCTGGAGAAATTCAAGTTAGAAGTCTTTCTAAAGTCATGCAACACTTATCCCTTAAATTAAGGAGATTATCCCTTAATTAAGGAGATAAGATTGATTTATATTTGATTTGTAATTAGTTAGCTCAGTTTACTGAGTTAAGTCCAGTTAAATTAGTTCCAAATTGTTTGAGGAACTAATTGTGAGTTATCAGTCAGTTGATGCATGCATGCATCCAACTAGTGTACTCCAGGTAACTGAAGTTTCTCTCATCATTAACTCATGCATGTCTATTCTAAGAAATACCCAGTTGAGCTAATTGTAAAGGACAAGTTACTATCAGTTGCATGTGTTTTCCTATAAAGGAAACTCATCCATGTAGAAGGAATAAGGTTCCTTGTGGATTACCATGTTTTATAGGGTGTGAGATTAGTGTGAGTGATCAGTCTTCCACTTGGTAACAGGAGGATCACCCAGGAGAAATTGTGCAAGGAAATAGGAGCTTGGAAGGCAGAGGAGAGTGCTTGTGAGAAGCTTTGATTGCCTATGAGCATCCAGGAATATTGTACTGAGAGCTGGCTAACTGTGAGAGCTAAGGCTTTGTGTAATTTTGATGTATTTTCACCTTGTATGATAATACAGATAGTGGGGTTTTTAGCTGAGGCTTCCCCCTGAGTATTCTTTTGTGTTTCATGTGCATGATTCTTCTTATGGTTATATGTTTCCAGCTCTGATTTAGCTTGATTTTTAAGCTTCCGCAAGTTTGATAGTAAAAGTAGATTATAGTGTTTTGCTTTGGTATATTGCATTATCGAGTTAATCTACAATCAGATTTTCTACATAAATATCAGAGGCAGATTTGTAGAGAATTTGTAGGAAATTCTACATATTTTGATTCAAGGATCTTATAGATAGATTCTACTCATCGATATGTTTCCATTGATATATGGCACACCAAGTAATTCTTCGTAGTTTGAGAGATATTCATGTTTGAAGTTAGTAACCACAGTTAGTGGGCTAAAACCCTATGGGGTTGTGGCACGACACTCATAATTGGTTTTTGTGATTGAATAATCAATAATTAATAAAATTTTAATATCCTAAAATCCCTCCAACATTCTCTATAGATGTCCCTCTCAACTCTATAAAAAGAAATCTCATATATCCTCCAAATGTAGTGATTGTGGAACGTTCACTATAAATTCATTTCTGCGAAGTCTTAGATTCTGAAATTAAAGCCCATTTTATTTTCAATCCTGATGAATGTCGTGACTGAATTTCAGATCTTGGTTCGCTATATTTTCAGAGATATGATCTGTGAAAGTTAGGGTTTGTGTAGGCTACTAAATTTCATCTCAAAGAAGTGACCTTGGGAAAATTGTCATAACTTTCTCTCAAAGAAGAGGATGGGAATTCTATAAAAAGTGGCAGACATTGCACAGATTGTAGTTTTATGTGTATCAATTTTAGAGCCAAAGGATGAAACAGTGACACGTGGTACATCATAAAAGTTCGCTCTACTGAACTAGTCCATAATTAGGTCATTGTGAGAGATTGGGCATAACTTTGTCTTGAAGAGTTCAAATCATGTCAGAACTATGGCATTGGAAATAAGACTCAGATGGAATGTATAGGGCCAAAGATCACATGTTGGGGATCTGAAATTATAGAGATACATCAAATTAAATATCATGCTTCTAGAAGGCAAGAAAAGCTAGATCAAGTGTTGTCAAGGGGTGCAAAGGACGAGACTTTCTATGGTAGCAAAGAGCAAGGTACAGAAAAATGACGCAGCAGAGGTAAGATACAAGTAGATATCTTCTATATATGCATTTTCATCTCTTAGTTGCATTAGTTTCTTTGTATTCTAATTTGTTTTTTTTGTTTAGCACTGGCCTATGTTCTATAGGATGAGGTAAGTTTTGCTATTATCATGTCATGGGTATTTCTTTGAAGACTTTTTGTGGGTATTATATATTCATCAAGAGAAGAGGCAATGCATAATCTAATGTTGCGAAGAGTGTGAAAGGGCAGCATGACAAGAGCAACAATCAAGGTGTAGAACAACAACAGGAAGTTCACCACATGAAGTCTTCAAGTGGGAAGCACTGCATACAATCATTGTAAAACTATCACTGTAGAAAGTGATTATAAAATCATCATTGTAAAAGTTGTACAAGTGTCTATTTGCCAAGAGTTGAAGAGAAAGTGTCGGGAGGTCTTGGACCATCATTAGGTGGTTGTGTCATAGTTGGGGTTATGATCTAGTGTGTCTTCTTCTTCTACATCATTCTATATCATTGTAAAGTGGACCATTTGCCCTGGTACAGGAGTCCATTCTTATTTTATTCTTCTATAGGGTGGTAGGGTGGTGCTAGGCTAGTGCATGAACTCACCAATAGGTTCAAGCCTGTGAAAACTTCAGGGTGGTAGGGTTGTGCTAGGGTGAGTTGTAGCTCATTGGGTGTTGGAGCATTTGTTCAGTTGACTACTGAAGAATCTGAGGCGTTGGAGCATCCATCCAGTGGGAGATGGAGAAGAATTCTTTTCTAGATTCTAGGAAATTGGATATTTATTTTCAATTGGAGTTGATGATTAAATAATTATTAGAAAAGTGTTTGGTGGTTTTTTACCCAGAGGGGGTTTTCCACCTAAACTTTTTGTGCCTTCTGTGTTCTTTTATTCACAGTTTTTATTGCATAAACATTAATGATAATTGAAGATTAACTAATGCTCTAAAAATATTTGGAAGTGATAATTGCTAAGGAATACTGATGCACACCCCCCCCCCCCCCGCCAAGTATTTTCCAACAATTCTATGGTTTCTAGTCAATTGGTCATTGCTTACTACTTGTTGGTGTCATTGAGATGTTGGTTTTGCTAATTGATTGAGTGTTGTTTATGTGGAAATCATTGAAAACATCATTTTGCATTTGTTTTAGCTTGTCTTTCTAAATTTACTTTTCGTGAAAATGCATTAGATTAGTTGCATTGAAAATTTATTTTTTGAGATTCATCATTGAACATAGATGAAAGATAAAACAATGTAATAGGTGCATAAAATCATTCAAAATGAAAAGAAAATAATAATTCATATAAGTGCATCCTTGTAAAGTAAAATAATTTTTCTTTCGAAAAAGTTGTATTGAGGATAGTGAAAAGTGAAAATAATTTTTACTTTTGGAATTTCAATTGGAAGACAAAGGTGAAAGTTAGTCAAAGACATGTTGCTTGATGCATTATTGATTGAGTTTCTTCCCTTGGTTAGTCTAGTTTTCATTGAAGTGGAAACTTATCCTTTTCTCATATAGTTACATCTTAGGGATTCAGGTGGCATTGTTTTGAGCCCAAAACTGAAACATAATTGAAGATAAACATTAAAATTTACCTCAATTAACCTAAGGAGAATTTGGAACTTAATGCAAAAATTTAGAGGTCTAGGCTAAAGATGTGTTCCAACATCTATAAACCTGGTAGTTGTCGTTAACTACCTACATTGTATCTCGGGGGTGAAATCTCATTCCAGTACGGGAGTATATCGAAGGTTCTCTAGTACCTTCGGGTATATCAGAGGCACTTCAGTATGGAAAATATATGGGAATGCTCTCACTGAATGGTTATGCATTAGACAACCCAACAAAGACTTGTGCTCCCTATACCATTGAGTATATTTTGGGAGACCCCATTAGGTTCCTATCCTTTATCCATAGGTAACAGAGTCAACCGCCTTGTAAACGTGATACACCGAACACAACATTCGAGGAGATTGACCATTGTATGTTAAGTCATTGGTTTCAACTAAGGTGTATATTGTGGTTCACAGATACTTAGTAAACCCTCTTTCTTAGCTTACCCCCCTTATTTTTTTCTTTCTAAAATCAATTAATTGACCATGGAAAAACATTCTTCCTATAGAAATACTCCTTAGTAGATTTTAGGTTGATACCAATGGCAACATTTCCCGAGTCTACCAACCAAGGAAACCCCCCTGGTGGAAATTCTAGTCCTTTTTCTTCTTTTGGAAATGTTGGTGCTCCCTATATGGCAACGTTGTCCCTTCCTAGATTGACCATTGATCTACCAGTTTAGCTATTTTTGATGTCGATGATTCTAAGTGTCCATACTAATTTTCAACCGATATCTCCTCCACCTGAGCAACATCAACCTCATGTTTATCCTAAAGTTGACCCCTCAACTTCTTCACCTATTTCTTCACCCCATTCTTCCTCTTCACCTAGTGAAAGTTTGGATTCTAGTAACTAGGAAGCTAAGAAGGAGAAGAAGAGGATGAAGAAGAAGAAATAAAATAAGCAAGGGGGCAACCAGGAAACCATTGCAACGGATGAAATTGATGTAGAAAAATCTTCCAACCAACTCCAGAAAGTAAAATTCCCTTGCATGTTATGTAAGGATGACCACCTTCTTCGAAGTTGTCATGATATTCCTAAAGTCTTAGAAGTGTGGTCCACAGGTCCACACCAAACTTTGTCATCAGCTTCTGGTGATAATGCTGGTGATAAACCTTCAACTAGTAATAATAAGCTCCATGGGAAAAGGGAAAAGTCAAATCTCCCTGTAAGTTGTGTGAAGGTAACCATCCTATTCACCTTTTCCTTCTTCTGGATGAGGCTTCCAAACAGTTGGAAAACCTTATAGATTCCCAACCTCATCTTCCGGTTGGCTATTGGAATCTTTCCCCTGGTCCTTGACTAGTTGATCACGTGATTGATCAAAAGCCATATTTTGTCAACCCTGCTCTCTCTGAATGTGAGTCTTGTGATTCCATTCTCAACCAACCATTGGTTGAGAAAACTATAGACTTGGCTCCACCTTCAGTTAACCATACATTTATGGTAGAGAGTGAACCTCATACTGCTTAGGTTCTTCTAGTTTCTTCAGTTTCGAGTGAACTAGAGGGAAATCCTCCCATTCCTAAGGTGCATGAGAGTAGTTCTCCTATTCCCATAGCACAATAGGATAACTCTCATGTTCCTACAACACTTCCTTTGAGTAGTTTAGTCACTTATTTTGATTGGAGTCGACTGACATGATATCATCTTCCATATTATGTGCCTTTCTAGATTAAAGTACAGGCTTACCATATGGCCATACTTAGCACATTCATAGACGAGGGTGCACCTATCAACATTCTATCCTCAATTGCTTGGCAAGATTTATGATCTCCTCAGCTTGTCCCTGTCACCCAAAATTTGTTAGCTTTTAACAGAGGAACCAATCAACCATTAGGGATCCTTCCTAAGTTACCTATTACTTTGGTATCAAAGAATGTCTATATAGACATGATGGTTGTCCAAGGCCCGTTGGATTTTAATATACTCCTTGGTCGTGACTATGTCTATGTCATGGGAGCTCTTATCTCTATCCTCTTTCGAGTGATGTGTTTCCCACATGAAGGAAGCATTGTGATCATTGATCAACTTACATTCATTGGTCCTGAATCAACTCCCACACAACTGCCATCCCTAAATGGTTCTTATGTGTAGGCAATATCGCCCCCGCCATAGGTTAATTACATGGCTACCTCTTCCATGTCCACATCTATTGATGATATAGTAGGTGATGTAGTACACCATGTATTGGGGGCATTGGAGCCTGATTTTTCATTTGGATCCCTGGACATGTATCCCTTCTAGAGAGTTGTTCTACCACGTGATGAGAATCTCTTGGAAGCTAATGTAGGAGCATTCGGCTCAGAAATATCATTGTATTTTAGTAAGACATAGGGTGTCTTGTGTTTTAAGGGAGTTGGTTTCCAAAAGAATTAAATTAATGTAATTTCAATGTTTTTGAATGATTTTAATTTAGAATAAGAATTAATTAAATACCGTGAGGATATTTTGTAAATGTTCTCGAATGTTGGAGAACATGCGAGATTTAGGCTAGTTAAGATTCCATAAGGATTGAGAGATTTAGAAATCAATTGTAAATCTTAAATTAGGAATTGGTTTTATGGTTTGTGGAAGTAGAGAGGATCCTTACGGATTAGTTGAGTCAAAAGTGGACTTAGAGGATATTCAGGATTTAGTTCAAAGGATTAAGGATCTGAACTGAAATGAGTTACAAAACCTTTTGTATAAATGTAAGCCTAAAAGGCATAGAGAGAGTTAGTTAGTGAGTTAGGGAGTCCGTGAGAGAGTGAGAATCAGAGTTCAAAGATTAGATAGGGTTTGACTGTAAGCCTACAGGCAAGAAAGGAAAAATGCCACTGATTAGAAAATCAGGCCAGAGAGAGAGAGAGATTCATTATGTAAATAATTGTTTATAAAGACAAAGAATTCGATTCTTGAGTTGTGTGGTGTGTATTAATTAAGGGAATTATAAATTGTGTGTGAATTAGAGTAATTTCTGCATAGTAAATGTATGCAGATGGAATTAAAGCAGAACAGAAAGGTGGAGAATCAAGGATAGTGGTCTGATCATTTGAATATGATTGAAGGATCAAAGTTGAAGTTCAAATGTGATAGTGCTTAAAAGTACGTAGAAGTAGGTTTAGGAGGAAATTGCACTGAAAAACAACCAAAGACTAGAAACTGTGGAGAAAACCTAAACCATAGAAGAAGAGAAAGAGGCCAATGAACAGAGAAGGAGTACAACAATCAGAAGGGATTGAATAATCACATAAAGGATAGATATATAAATAATCATATAGGAAATTCGGATGAATAGACCAGAACACTGAGGAATTGCATAAAGATGTAGAAAGAAATAAACAACAAAGAATGAGAGAACGAGAACCATTAGATTGACCAGATCGACGGATGACATTGACGAAAGATGAATGGCGAAGATTAAAACCAAGTGACAGAAGAATAATGGAGTAGTCTACGATAGCGGTAAGTAGTATCTTGCGTGGTCTCAGAATGGTAAATGGTATTTTACAAATTCATGTGATTAATCTTAGGGGTTGACACGTAGCACATCGGTGGGGAAGCAGAACCGCTTATCTCGCGTGCTCTTGACCTATTATGTATTGTGCTAGTAATCACGCAAGATTACTCGATCACTGTTGGATTGAGGTAGGAGAAATAAACTATGGAGATTGGCCAAGTTAGTTGGCGTGAGTTATTGCGCGACAACTGTCAGATTGAGGAAGGATATTTAATGTACTAACGAGAGCATCAATATATGTGAAAAGGTTTGTGGAATGGAGGAAAGGTAAGGTTTAAGTGTGGTTTATGAAATATTTATATTGTATGGGAATTATAATATAAATAAGTGGGATTAATGTATTATGGTTTAAGTTGAGTTTTAAACAAAGTCTAAAAGTGTGGGTAATAAGAATTAACTAAAGATTATGAAGGATTTATAAGGTTCTGCTCAAAGGTTTATAAAGGTCCAGACTTTGGATAGTTAAATCAAATGATTCCACATAGATTTTATTGAAGGAGCATTAAACCTTGAATTGTGGGGGTTTCACTAAGCAGGAATATTAAAACTCCTAAGACATATTGTGACATGCAGTTTTATTTGCATAATGTGGGTAGACGTGGTTTAGGCTGCGTCATGTTTTGGCATCAGAGCTGAACAAGGAAATTATGCATGTAAGAATTCTTTGAGAAACTTTAAAACAAAGATATGTTTTGGAGGTATATATACAGGAAAGAGGAGATCAGATTTTAAATATGAAAAATAGTAGGCACACAGAGATAAAGTGTAGCAAAATTTGCAGATGCAAAGAAACAGAGAACAATCCATTCAAAGTGCAAGTGAATGGTAGAACAAGATCATCGAGAGATCTTGAAGGTAAGATGATCTTTTTTTTTTTTTAAATTTGGTTTGAAGATTGTGGTTGCATAAATCAAGTTGTAGACAAAAGAAGGTATCTTAGCAAAAGAAAAGAAGAAGTAATGAAGAACGCTGGTAAGAATTTTTGAGTGAAAGAAGAGGTGGCCAGAACCTAGTGTTTCATTTGTGATTAAAATACAAGAGGACAGTTGTGTTCTTAAAAGGTACAGATGAGTTGAAGCCTAGAAGGAGCAGAGAGAAGTGCTCAAAGAGGTTCAAGAGAATAGAGAACCAAATTCTTTACAAAATACCAAGTACAGAGGAAATCTTAGTGAGGTAAGTGATAGCAGGGAGGACTTATTGTTGCAGAGGCTTTAATATAGTTCATAGTAAGTGAATGAGGAACTCATGAAGATAGAGAAGGAGATGACTATTGATAGTCATAACAGAGATAACATAGGTTCTAAGAAATACCATAGTAGAAGAAAGGTGAAGAAAGAGGATGCCAAGGAAAATGGAAAGAGAATGAGTCAAGAGGGAATTGACAGAGGAAAAGCTAAGATAAATATCCATCTTGAGTTATTGATGGAGATGTTGCAGATGAATAAGGATGACCAGATGCATGGTTATGTCATAAGGAAGAAAGTAAAGTGGAAGAGGCTACAAGAGAAGAGAAATCAACAAGTGAATATGCAGTTAGCAGAAGAGCTGATGAAGCTTGAACAGGTAATTAATGTTAAATTGAAGTTTGAAGAACTCAGAGAAGTTGAGTTGAGAATGGAAGTTTCCATTTGTGAAGCATAACAAGGTGAAGTCCTGGGTGAAGATGAAGACTGGAGATCTGTGAAAGATCTTATGAACCATTGTGCAAATTCAAGGCAACAAGAAGTTTACTTTGTTGAAGAAGGAATTATTGATGATTTTCTGAATTGTTGGACAAATTCGAATCAGCAAGAGGATGTAAAACCTTGTATTTTTGAATCTAATAATTTTTATGTGATTACAAGTTTCACAGAGGATGATAAATCTTTTGAGACTGTCAAAATTATGGAAGAGTATGTAAAGAATGATGGAAAATGTCTCTTGAATGAGAAAAGTAGAGAATTATTGCAGCAAAAAGAATTTAGTAATACATTGATGTTGAGGTTGTTACAACATAGGAACAATTTCTTGTGAAAGAAGGAGATGAAATTTAGTCTGAAGAGCTGATATGTGAAGCAACAATTGAGACTGTTGAACCTTGTAATTCTCAAACTGATAATTTGTGTACAAATGCAAGAATTATAAGTGATGATGAAATACTTATGAAGTGTCAAAGAGAAATTTAATTGCTGGAATATTTGCTGGAAAACTCATAATATGATAGTATGATTGTGGAGGAAGTAGTTCACTATAGTCGATGAGAGAAAAAAGACATCATTGAAGCAGATGGTGTGGAAGAGAGACTTACTGACAATTTCGAGAGTCCTTTGGAGAATTCTTTAAAGAGGTTGAATCAACATACTGATGTGCTAATTGAGAAGGAAAAGTCAGAGCAGAATATTGAAGTATTGCTAAAGGAAGAAGAGGTAATGAGGCCTTATATTTTTAATTCTGATAATTGTTTTATGATTACAGGATTTGATGAAAATGAGACAAAAATGTTTCAAGTTGAAGAGTCGGTTTTAGAACTGAAGAAGGCTAGAAGTTTCCAGGTCGAACATGCTGATGAGGAAAATGAAAAGCATGAAGATACCATGCTTGAAGAAATTAAATTGACTATCTGAATCAGTCAAGGAAGTGAAGGAAAATTACGTAAGGTTGTCAAGGAAGAGGAAGGAAAATATGCTGGAATTGATGAAAATCATAGTGATGTATTTGAGAGGAATCAAGTACAGGGGGAATTGGAGGACAATTTATTTTTTGAAAGTAAATTTATAGATATAGAACAAAGGTTGTTTGGAAGGTCACAAGAAGGTAAGGATGAAAGGGCGGTAGTAAGAATTCGACAACTGCAAAGAGAAGATAATGAACATCAGTTTGAAGATGAGTGGATAGAGTACAACAACAAATGGTAGAGTATGTACTAGCCCAAGGATGTGTTGGAGATAGAGATTAAAGAATTATGGAAATTAATGATGAAGCAGTCCAGATGGACGATATTGACAGCAACAGGAAGAATGATCAATCAAAATTTGAACCTAATTGACATGGAGAGGAAGATGAAACAAAAGACAACAAACATGTAGCAGCAACAAAGGAACAAAGAATTCAGACAACTACGAACTAAAGTTTGGGACCCTGGAGGTTTTCTATCAACATATAAGAACACATCATATGGAGATCATGAATGTTTTCAACCTTGGGAGTCTGATGTAGGAGCATCTGGCTCAAAAATATCATTATATTTTAGTAAGATATAGCGGGTCTTGTGTTTTAAGGGAGTTGGTTTCCAAAAGAATTAAATTAATGTAATTTTAATGTTTTTGAATGATTTTAATTTAGAATAGGAATTAATTAAATATTGTGAGGATATTTTGTAAATGTTCTCGAATGTTGGAGAAGATGAGAGATTTAGGCTAGTTAAGATTCCATAAGGATTGAGAGATTTGGAAATCAATTGTAAATCTTAAATTAGGAATTGGTTTCATCGTTTGTGGAACTAGAGAGGATCCTCAGGGATTAGTTAAGTCAAAAGTGGACTTAGAGGAATTTAAGGATTTAGTTCAAAATATTAAGGATCTGAATCGAAATTGGTTATAGAACCTTTTGTATAAATGTAAGCCTAAAAGGCATAGAGAGAGTTAGTTAGTGAGTTAGGGAGTTAGTTAGAGAGTGAAAATCAGAGTTCAGAGATAGATAGGGTTTGACTGTAAGCCTACGGGCATGAAAAGAAAAAGGCTACTGATTAGAAAATCAATCCACAGAGAGAGATTCATTATGTAAATAATTGTTTATAAAGACAGAGAATTCGATTCTTGAGTTGTATGTTGTGTATTGATTAATGGAATTATAAATTGTGTGTGAATTAGAGTAATTTCAGCATAGTATATGTATGTAGGTGAAATTAAAGAAGAACGCAGAGGTGGAAAATGAAGGATAGTGGTTTGATTGTTTGAATCTTATTGAAGGATCAAAGTTGAAGTTCAGATGTGATAGTGCTTAAAAGTACGTAGAAGTAAGTTTAGGAGGAAGTTGCGCTGAAGAAAAACCAAAGACCAGAAACCCTGGAGAAAACCTAAACCATAGAAGAATAGAGAGAGGACAGTGCACAGAGAAGCAGTACAACAATCAGAAGTGATTGAATAATCTAAGAAAGGATAGATGCATAGAGAATCGTATAGGCAAGTCGGATGAATAGACCAAAACATCCAGGAATTGCATAAAGATGTAGAAAGAATTATACAACAAAGAACGAGAATCGTTGGATTAGCCAGATCGACGGATGATATTGATGGAAGATGAATGGCAGAGATTAAAACCACGTGACAACATAATAATGGAGCGGTCTACGATAGCTGTAAGTAGTATCTCACGTGGTCTCAAAATGGTAAATGGTATTTTACAAATTCACACGATTAACGTGAGGGGTTGACACGTAGCACATCGGTGGGGAAGCAAAACCACTTATCTCGCACACTCTTGGCCTGTTATGTATCGTGTTAGTAATCATGCGATATTACACAATCATCATTGGATTGAGGTAGGAGAAATAAATAGTGGAGATTGGTTAGGTTAGTTGGCGTGAGTTATTGCGTGACAACCATCAGATTGAGGAATGAGATTGATGATGGAGATTTAATGTGCTAAGGAGAGCATCAATATATGTGCAAAGATTTGTGGAATGGAGGAAAGGTAAGGTTTAAGTGTGGTTTAATAAATATTTCTATTGTATGGGAATTACAATAGAAATAAGTGGGATTAATGTATTATCGTTTAAGTTGAGTTGTAACCAAAGTCTAAAATCCATGGTATGGTTAATATGCACAGGTAATAAGAATTAACCAAAGATTATGAAGGATTTATAAGGTTCTGCTCAAAGTTTTATAAAGGTATAGACTTTGGATAGATAAATCAAACGTTTCCGCATAGATTTTATTGAAGGAGCATTAAACCTTGACTTGTGAAGGTTTCACTAAGTAGGAATATTAGAATTCCCGAGACATGCAATTTTATTTGCATAATATTGGTAGATGCGGTTTAGGTTGCATCAGAAAGCCATGGCCTCTTTTGATCTTTGATCAAGAGTTGGAGAAACATTCTTTGACTTGTGTCAATCTCCTTAAAAGAATGAGACAAGTACCATGAAGATAATTCTTTTACTATGTCAACCTCTTTAAAAATGAAATAGGCCTCCATGAGAAAAGTTCTTTTACTTGTGTCAAGCTTAGTAAAAAATGAAACAAGGTGTCATGAGCATGGTTCTTTTCCTACGTCATGCTCATTAAAAAAATGAAACAACCCATTCGAGTCTTTGATTAAATCTCATAAAATCCCAGTTGAGTCTTTCACTTGATCTCATATGTGAACCTTCATTCCTTCCACTTAGGTGAATGAAATGAAGCTTGGGGGGCATGTTACACTGAAATTTGTCACCATGACTATCTGCAGTTTATATGGCTTCATCAATAGTCATATTATCCTCCTTGTCAAGCATCATACCTCTGCTCTTCATGTCAAACTTCAAAAAGAGTGAAAGTCACTTAAAAACATATTTATCTCTGGGTACGCAGGTTCTCTCTACCTTGCCTGCGTGTACGCATCCCAAACTCATTGTACCTGCGTACTTGTACGCTCTGTAAGACAAAGGATGGGTGCGTACCCCTGTAA